>JALIRR010005768.1:7500-12500 GCA_023091755.1 Montipora sp. Colony 1 RG-2022 | reverse complement strand
TTGCCGCGGTGTCGACAGAGCGGTCAGTGTATTCCCCATTTTGTGTTCTTCGAAGCTATTGTGATTCTTGGGTTATTCATGTTAAAGGTTTGTTAAATTATTTCTGTAATTTTTGCTATACTTAAGTGCCAATTTTGTTCATTTGCTCGAAGGAATTTCAATATTTTACGTAAACAGCGTCGCTCACATCGAACAAAAATTTAGTTGGCTGGCGAATATGTCTAGTACAGTAAGGGGCCCAGTTCTCGGCCACTTTTTGTTCAACGTTTATTTTTTGCGTCACAAATGAATCTGAATAAGAAGGAACTGCTTCCAAAGGTAGCTTGATTCCTTGCCTTTCGTCCTGCCGAGTTTTGAGTTTACAGCTACTATATACTGTGAGCAAGTCGAGGAGACACGAAGGTAGGTGAATTTGTTTTCCAAGAAAAAGTGTTTGTTTACGGCTACTCGAATTACATGGTCTAATTCAAGTTTACATTTTATCCGTATAGGGGAACCAAATGAGCCAATTGTTGGCTCAATTCATAAAGAACGTAGAGTGATAAAGCTTTCAGTTAAATATAAACTTTTCCTGGCCTATTTTATTCCTTGACCTAAATTCACTCCTCAATATTTCCTTGGTACTTTCGCGTATTTGCCTATTCTCGGTCACCCTGCTCGCCGTCGACAACGCTAAAAAGCGCTTATAGTTTTGTATGGACTTTTCTTGTCAAATCATTTGTAAAAGGAAAGCCGTAATGGGGTGGCATGTTCTGGCAGTAGATATGAATTAAAACTATGAGTTCTTACTTCCTGGATCCCGTTTTGAAATACCCAACTCTTTTTTCGGCCTCGCTTGCCATGGAGGAGGGGTACATTGGGATTTTCGGTTTTGCGGTTTTGGCTATTTTTTAGATCGGTTTTTCGGTTTTGGTGTTCATTGCGGTTTGCAGATTTTTCGCTTTTTATCATTTGGTTTTCGGTTTTTGTAGAAAATATGAGCGGTTTTTCGGTTTTGTTATCGGATGTGCTTTTTAGGTTTTCCTCTTTTGTCCTATTTGGGTTCCGGTTTCTCTTAGATTTGAGCGACAATTGATCTCGAATAGAGTGTTATTTATTTATTTATTTATTTACTTATTTAATCTTTATTTAACCACGGTACAATTCATCAGCAATATAAAAGCCATATGTACAATTAAAAATTTAAAACCAACTATAGATAAAACTATGGAAACTACATTAACTATCTTACTCAATATCATACAATAAAAGCTGCTTTCCGTGAATGCCGTGTTTAGAATAATGGCTTAGATAACCTCTTTAATCAGTCATTTGAATTGACTGAGGGACGCTGCTTTCCTTAGTTCTAATGGCAAACTGTTCCACAAAACTGCGCCAGCGTAGCTAAAGCTGTTTTCTGTAGTAGTTTGTGCGCGGTTGCGGAACATTTACCTTATTCACAGAGCCTCTCAAATAATTATCAGAATCGCGATGGACAAATTTCGAGCAGAGATACTCAGGTGCTAGTCCTTGTAGGGACTTAAATACCATTGTAACCGTTTCCGGATAACTTCACTAAACGTCGTCAGAATGGCTCTAAACTCGGCACAAGAGACAAGTTCGTCACAAATTTGAGGTAGGAAAACTTTATTTCAAATGAGATAGTTATTTACACAATTTTTTTACGATCGGTGATTTTCCCATACAATTCTCTATATACACAAGCTGTCGCATACACCACGTATTTTCAGCTTGGGGAGCCTGTGATCAAAGTGTAGCGAAAACGAAACTTTCTATTGTGTGTCACGTGACAAAATACTCCACGATTCTTGGAGTATTTCGCGGGGGGTATAACGGTGTGTGCCAGGGTCTTCTCCGCCCCGCCGTCTTGAAAGCGGAGTAGACACTGGGAACGAGGTTGCAAATGAATCAAATGTGTTCGGAGCGGAGTACGCGCACTCATTTTGCCGCGGTGTCGACAGAGCAGTCAGTGTATTTCTCATTTTGTGTTCTTCGAAGCTATTGTGATTCTTGGGTTATTCATGTTAAAGGTTTGTTAAATTATTTCTGTAATTTGTGCTATACTTAAGTGCCAATTTTGTTGATTTGCTCGAAGGAATTTCAATGTTACGTAAACAGCGTCGCTCACATCGAACAGAAATTTAGCTGGCTGGCGAATATGTGTACAGTACAGTAAGGGGCCCAGTTCTCGGCCACCTTTTGTTCAACTTTAATTTTTTGCGTCACAAATGAATCTGAATAAAAAGGAACTGCTTCCAAAGGTAGCTTGATTCCTTGCCTTTCGTCCTGCCGAGTTTTGAGTTTACAGCTACTATATACTGTGAGCAAGTCGAGGTGACACGAAGGTAGGTGAATTTGGTTTCCAAGAAAAAGTGTTTGTTTACGGCTACTCGAATTACATGGTCTAATTCAAGTTTACATTTTATCCGTATAGGAGACCCAAATGAGCCAATTCTTGGCTCAATTCATAAAGAACGTAGAGTGATAAAGCTTTCAGTTAAATATAAACTTTTCCTGGCCTATTTTATTCCTTGACCTAAATTCACTCCTCAATATTTCCTTGGTACTTTTGGGTATTTGCCTATTCTCGGTCACCCTGCTCGCCGTCGACAACGCTAAAAAGCGCTCATAGTTTTGTATGGAGTTTTCTTGTCAAATCATTTGTAAAAGGAAAGCCGTAATGGGGTGGCATGTTCTGGCAGTAGATATGAATTAAAACTATGAGTTCTTACTTACTGGATCCCGTTTTGAAATACCCAACTCTTTTTTCGGCCTCGCTTGCCATGGAGGAGGGGTACATTGGGATTTTCGGTTTTGCGGTTTTGGCTATTTTTTAGATCGGTTTTTCGGTTTTGGTGTTCATTGCGGTTTGCAGATTTTTCGCTTTTTATCATTTGGTTTTCGGTTTTTGTAGAAAATATGAGCGGTTTTTCGGTTTTGTTATCCGATGTGCTTTTTAGGTTTTCCTCTTTTGTCCTATTTGGGTTCCGGTTTCTCTTAGATTTGAGCGGCAATTGATCTCGAATAGAGTGTTATTTATTTATTTATTTATTTATTTAATCTTTATTTAACCACGGTACAATTCATCAGCAATATAAAAGCCATATGTACAATTAAAAATTTAAAACCAACTATAGATAAAACTATGTAAACTACATTAACTATCTTACTCAATATCATACAATAAAAGCTGCTTTCCATGAATGCCGTGTTTAGAATAATGGCTTAGATAACCTCTTTAATCAGTCATTTGAATTGACTGAGGGACGCTGCTTTCCTTAGTTCTAATGGCAAACTGTTCCACAAAACTGCGCCACCGTAGCTAAAGCTGTTTTCTGTAGTAGTTTGTGCGCGGTTGCGGAACATTTACCTTATTCACAGAGCCTCTCAAACAATTACCAGAATCGCGATGGACAAATTTCGAGCAGAGATACTCAGGTGCTAGTCCCTGTAGGGACTTAAATACCATTGTTGCTCTTTCAATTTGCCTTTGAGAGACTAGGGATTTCCATCTCAGGAGCTGAAATAAATTGTTGACATCAGCGTCATAGTTTGAGTAGGTCAAGATACTGGCTGCTCTGTTTTGTAGTTTTTGCAGTTTGTCCTGCAAAGTTACTCCACAGTTTCCTCAAACAATATTGCAGTAGTTAAAATGAGGTTGTACTAGGGCCTGATAAATAGAATGTAAGGTCCCATAGGGGACAAGATGTCTGTTTTCACTCACGTGATCAGTAACCTTGTTTTTCCTCCGAAACAAAAGAAAACGTTTGAGTGATAATAGAGCTCAATTCCCGGAGACGTCGCATTCTAAAGTTATTGAGAGGAATGCCTGACAAAATAAATGTCACGGTAGGGGATCACGCGTGTCGAATTATGTCCTAGTTGGTGCGGAGTGGATGAAGATGAAGGACCCCGGAAGATCTGAACGAGCATGAAATGAGTGAGGAAGCTAGTGACTCTGATGAAGGCCAGCAAGAATTTGATGAAGGTAGTGACGAAGTCACTGCAGATGACAAGAATTCCCAAGTCCAGCAAGATGAATTAGGGACATATGGAAGGGCGGTACTCGGGGATGGGCCGTCCCACATAAAAAGGGGAGGGATGCTCGTGGTCTCGCTTGGAGGTGTAAATTTCGGATTTTGGTCTCACTTAGGGTGTTTTGGGAAAAATGCAATCATATAGCCGTGAACGTCTCCATTAGGATATAAAAGTGTATATTTACACTTTTATATTTCTTCTCGCAGGTGAAAGTATTAGATGATAATGTCTTTGCCATCATTAAAAGTCGCTGTATTTTTTATTTCTCTGTGCTATAATATGGTATCTTTTAGGGGTCAAAAAAAGTCTAGGCCTTTCCCAGACTGGTCTCCTTCAGGGGTTAATTGTAAAATTTCCGATGAGCATCCCTCCCCTTTTTATATGGCAGTCCCCCCCCCCCCCCCCCCGGGGGAGCGGTGAGCTTCAATATTCGACTGCTGTTTTAAGTAAGTATCTGTTTATTACCACATTTAACCTTTGAGCAAGTTCCTGCTGCCATGTAAAACAAGGAACAATTTGTACCGGTTAGCTTCCTCAGTGCAATCGCATGTTTTAGACCAAGATTAAACATTCCATTCGAATCTCAAACTGTCTTGTCTTAGTTATCAAATAGAAATGTTCAATTAGAGATTTTCGATTGAAGTTTCCGAAGATATAACTTTTTGCAATTGCAATTCTAGAGAGGACCTGTGTGCAAATTCTCCTAAGTTAACTTGGCTCCATTACCAGCTGCTCAAGTTGCGGAAAATGAGCCCACAAAATCCGGGCTCGAGAGAGCGGCAGAAATAAAGCCTATGATTTTAGCAGATACTAAAAGATATGAAGGCTTTAGACAAGTCCGTGACATTCACAAATACTTTGATTAAATAAAGTGTTAGTGTAGTTTGCTCTGTATGCCCCACTTGTCACCATTGTATCGGTTTTCTGACGGTTTTGTATGCTGTTTTCGGTCTTGGCCGAAT
>JALIRR010005768.1:0-2500 GCA_023091755.1 Montipora sp. Colony 1 RG-2022 | reverse complement strand
GACGATTTTTTTGTTAGTTTTACTCTTTAAATGCTGATCCAGGCAAGGAAATGCTTACAACAACTCAAGCGTTAACTTGAAGCGAATAACATTTGATTTGATGCCTTATTGTCTTGAAAATGAGGAACGATTTACATGCATGTAGAATTCACATTTTCACACCTTCAAGTCAATTTGTGAAGCAAGGAGACTCAACTTGGCTTAAGAAGGCTCGAAATAGTTTCTCCTTTTTTCAAACAAATAAACATATTCTGTCCTTAGATACAGTTAGGGCAATCATATCAAGACGAAATTTGGCCAGGGTATTAAGTACATTATTCAAAAATAATGTTACCATGGCAACGATATTAGGCATTTCTTTGACCCTTAAAATCAACATATGTGGTCCTTTTTGAAGAAACGGGACGGTGAAATTTTCCCATTCATCGTTACCAGATAATGTTAGAAATATTCTCTAAAATATTTAAAATTCAACAAAATCTGTAGGTCAGTTTTTCAGAAAAGTAAGTTTTTTTGAATTGTGTCTCTAATTATTTTTTTCACCTACAGAATTTTTTTAAATTTGAAAGACAAACGGTTTAAATTAATCTAAGCTAACATGCAAAAAATGAAAAAAATTCACCGTCCAGAAGCAGAGATATAAACGAGTAAAGTTGCAAAATCAGGAAAAATTAGGGGATTACAAGATCAGCATTTACGCATGCTTCACCCGCTCATTCGAGTCCGCGCGCGAGTGGACCTACAGGTCAACACAAACGGATTTAAGTAACTATTAAACCGTTTAAGTAGAATTTTCGTAGTTTTCGTGAATAGGAGATGTCTATTTATATGCCATGTATTTAGGAATTGGAGAAAGGTAAGCGAAATTAGCGGTATTTGTTTATTTCTGGTGACCCATTTAAATCATGAGCTGACGCAAGCAGCTTACGAATTGCGTGTGTGGCTTACGCGCGCGCGCTCAGCTGAAAACCCTTTCGAGCCTCCTTAAGGTGGCTCCCTACGGTTTTTTGACCGCGCGCGAACTGGTTACGAAATCGCGCGATGGCGCGAGCTTTAAAAATTCTACGCGAAAGTCGCGGTCGTCACTTGTTTCCATCCGCCAAACTGACGTGACGTCATCGGATCTTCGGTGGAAATCTTCGGTTTAAGCGTCGGCTTTGACCATCGTAAAACAAATATGGCGGCCACTGCGAGACTTCAAAGACTGGCTGATATTCAAGGTCGTCACTCGAACTATACTTCCCAGACTTGCGAATGAAGCAAGATTATTGTTGTCATGATTTGAATGACCGATTATCTTTGTGTTGTTGGTTTTTTAAGACACACTGTAAGAGAAGGTATCACTATCATGCGATGGCTGCAGCTTGTAACCTTTAGATGCATGGCTAAATCTGCTAGTATCTGGTAAATTGGTTACTATCGAGCGCGGTGCGAAGTGTTTCATGTGGCAAGGATACAGTGGGGAATAGATGTTTGTGGAACACCAGTTTAATGAAAAGGGACGTCATGTCAATTTGGTGGATGACCGGATTGTTTCCATCCGCTAAACTGACGTGACGTCATCTGATCTTCGGTGGACATCTTCGTTTCAAGCGTCGGCTCTGACCATAGTAAAACAAATATGGCATGTCACTAGTCCAGCAGTATATTTGTGTTTTGCCGTGTCATTAAACAGTGTTTCAGATTTATTTCAATAAAATTTTGAAACCTAGGGTAATTTGTTGCAGGGTAAAGCTATTTTAGACTCTAAAAGCTTTCCACCACACACCAAGTGTGCCACACCAAGTGTGCCAGTCCTGACGATAACTTCTGATTTTAGTCCCTTTTTAAATTATTTATATGTTTAACTAAATTAGTAATGTTAGTAGCATTGTAAATAATTAACTCTTTTTACAATTAATCGTTAACTGTATTTAAATTTGTAAATCTTTACATGTATCTATCAATTTTATCTTTTTAATCTTAATTTTATTGATCAATTTTAATTAAGTGTCCCCAATTAGCTCTTAGCTAAGAGCTAAATAGTTATTGACACTTGAATAAAGTTTATGTATGTATGTATGTATGTGAACAACGTCAGTTTGATGGATGGCGTAACCGATACCGTATCATTCCATCCGTGAAACTGACGTTCAGTAACGGGCGACTGAGCACGAAAATTTACGACAATAAACCGAACAGCTGTCTCGGAATTACGAAGAATTTCCCGCTATGCACTGTTGTTTGGCGGGCAATTTCGAAATAATTTTCCTCGTCCGCGAGATCTGCAAGTTGCTACTCAGTTGTTTGTATTCAGCACAAGCCGTTTGCTATGGCTTTGCCTGCAAATGCCGAAGAAAGCGCCATAGGTGAAGGCGGCCATTTAGAGAATGAGAAAGGTAGTGGTGCTACCGATTCCGTATGTACTTGGCAGGAGAAGTTAAGAGGGTCGACGAACAAGTATGTTGGCTACGTTGAATCTGTTGAGGCAGCCATGACTGTGATTAGACAATATGAACTG
>JALIRR010005767.1:20000-22500 GCA_023091755.1 Montipora sp. Colony 1 RG-2022 | reverse complement strand
AAATTTCGCATTCTCTTCCCTTTTCTTACCTTTCTCAATTATACCTTATTGTATTGTCATTGTTAAGCAAATATTTTAGTCTTTCATTGTTTCAAATTTGTATAGCATATGCAAAATTCTATGAACTTGCATTTGGACTTGAAAATGACCGTAGAACAATCGAAACGTTGTCATTTTTTTATCGCTTGCTTTTATACGTAAATGTTTGCACTTTGTAGTGCCCGAAATTTTAAGAAATAAAATCTTTGTAGAAATTGGTAACTGAATCATTTGCTTCCTAAAAGTGCTTCCAAAAAAGAACCCTTCCGTAGAATTTTTTTCTTGTTCGGGATTTTTCAACTGCCGAATGCTGCCTTTGTAGCTTTTTGACAAAGTAGATGGTAGATATTTTACCAAAGTTTCTCGCGGGGATCCCTGAAAGTTGTGACCCCACTTTTCTGTTTCTGTACTGCCTGGACTAGTTTCTGAGACTAACGTACCAGAGAAATTAATGAAAAGAGGGAGAGAAAAAAATTGAAAGATGATGGCACATTTACGTGCCTTTAAATGTCTCCATTTTCAAGAAATACAGGAAATTACGGGTGGCGATCAAAATACGTAATGAGCAAAGCCCATGACATGATCCGTTTAGCCCAATTATATTCCCATTCGTCCATTATCACTTCTGATTTCCCACAGTTATGCTAGTTTCGTCCAATTCTTATCCCGCTTTGCCGATTACATGATCCGTCTCGCCCTCGTTCCTCCTTCGTTTCGCCCATAACCACATCCCATTCGTCCCAGTACACATCTTGTTCGCCTGTTACTGCATCCGTTTCGCCCAATTCATTTTCATTCACCTCCTTCTCTGCGCCAAATTCTAATGAGGGCCAAGCAGAAAGAGGATCGAGCACAACGAAAGTAAAATTGATTGAAACCGATGTGGAAGTTGTCGAGGCGGATGCGGTTAATTCATGGCGAAGCGTGAGTGGTTATGGGCAAATCGGGTTTGACTACCAAAAGGCTGCCGAGGTCTAGTTGTGGTTGCCTAGAACGTGTGGCTCGTTATGCGTGCCGAAATTTAGTCTCGGTGCTTTCGGAAATCCGGTGCACGAGTCGAATCGTTCGAAGCCATGATAGGTGCTACTTCTTCGTCCAAATTGGTTACGTTAGTTTATCGGGACCGTAAAACAGTAACTGTGATTTTTTTTTAACGCCTTAATGATGATGATCATTTTTAATCTTCAAAGACAATTCCGAAAGCCATTACAAGAAAACAGGGCGTTGACCAGTGTAGATCACATTTAACAAAAAGATCTCACCTGACAGCTGTTAAAACTTGATTCTTTGAAATATATATTGCTCCTACTAAGATACACCATTTATCTATGGCAGAGATCTATAGCGCTAATAGAAATCGAATATCTCGGCTATTGTCTCAATAAAAAGTGTTTAAATACGTTTCTTTTTGACAAAGAACTGGACGTTTTTCAAGCATTAGATTGACAAAGAAAAGTCATTGAAGTTTACCTAGCTTGAGTAATATGAGAACTGACCAAATCCACAAATGACAAGGGGGCCGGGTCAAGTTTTAGCTGTACTCAGCCAAGTTGGATAAAGTTTATTCGTACCGATTGAATTAGTGAGGCTTCGTTTAAAATGGTTCTGAAAATCTTCACTTTCGTTTTGCTTTTCCACTGGGGCCAAGTCTCTCAAGGGAAAGAAGAAATGGCAGAAAATATCCAAACAGGCAAGTGCAACATGAGATAGCTTGTTTACTATCCTAACGTTTAAGAATTAAATCCAAGAAATAGAATCGAATTTTGCTTAATCCTAATCGGTATGTACTTAACTGGTATGTACCTTGATACTTGATGGAAATCACAGTCAGAGCCACTCGACAAAATATGAAACAACGATATTTAGAGAGGGTGACGCAATAAACCTTTTACAGCTTTTTTTGAAACTCTTGCGGTCCTCTAACTATATCACAGAGGACAGAACACAACACCGGGAAATCCACACCCTACTCTGCGCTAATAGTGACTGTGGTGTGGGTTCTTTTACATCCCACAGGGTTATGAGCATTAATCAGGGGCACCCAATCACCGGATGTCTTAAAATTTGTTAGAATTGCCTACAGTGGTTTCCACAATGCTCATTTAGTGAGTTTATAGCTGCCCTACAACATATTTATCTGTTTGGATGTATTAGGGGAACTTCAGGTCTGTAGAAATTTTTAGGTGGCTTTTTTGCCTCGTTCGAAAGTTCTAGCAAACTTAACAGGTCTGTTCAAAAACTTTACATTATACATAACCGTCCTTGTTCCCCGAAAATGTTAGGGGATGTTTTTAGGATATGATTCTCAAACAAATTCTGGCAAAAATTATAGAAGTTATAAACCTTCAAATTTTCTGCTATTTGCAATATCACAGTTAACTCTTACTATGCCCAGTAAAATTCTAGAGGCGTTCTTCGATGTGGTTTCGAAATTTCTAGGCACTCTTCAGACTCTTCGCTA
>JALIRR010005767.1:0-15000 GCA_023091755.1 Montipora sp. Colony 1 RG-2022 | reverse complement strand
TGATCTCGTGACGTAATTTGGAGGACTGGGAAGAAACATTTTAACGCCGTATCCCACAACCGCGCGCGGCAGTTAGGTGTTGTTTCCACACTCCCTGTAGTATTTCCACCGCCAAAACTCAACAGATCATTCTGTGTCTACCACATTTCATGTTACTGAATGAACATTCAAGTAGATCTGACGAACACTAACCTCGCCTCTACATGTTGAATTCAAAAATAAGGCCGCGCGCGGTTGTGGGATACGGCGTTAAAATTTTTCTCCCCAGTCCTCCGAATTACGTCACCAGATCACCTGGATAATAAGTTACAGGACTGACCTCAGACTAGAATAACAGTTCATTCATTCTTTTCGTCGCGTTAGTAGGCGCATAAGACCCTAGAACAGAACAATAACAAGGACGGTGCAAACGAGATTATTTTCAAGATATGTTTTCATTGCCCTCTCTGTCGGGAAGACTGCACAGACATCTACATTAAGCATGCAGTTTACAGCTCAATGCCATACATTTCACAAGTCTTTCTTAACTGTCGATTTTTGTTCCTGTAACTCCTTCATCATCTTTAACGAACTTTATTTAAGTGTCTAGTTTTCTAGCGTTGGGGTACTACTAATTGAGGAAGTTGTACATTGAAATTAATTAAAATTAAGTAAAGTCAAGCATTGGTTTTTGAGAAGAGGGGAAAGCCGGAGTACCCAGAGAAACTGAAACCTCTCGGAGCAGGGAAGAAACCAACAATCAACCCACATATGAAGTCGAGTCTGGGAATCGAGCCCTGGTCACCTCCACTGGGCACTTCATCAAGTTAGTGCATGGGAGGCAAGTGCTCTCCCAGCTTACCGCATCTCATCAATTATGTGGCCTTTACGGGAGTCCAATAGTAGCAGCGAGCAACTCCCATACTAGGCCCATGTCACGGCATTTTTACAGACCAATCTATTTTTGGACTACCTTTGCCACAAAACAACAAAGGCACGTCCGGTTCTGTGACGCTATGACGTCAAGTTAGTTTCGTGTGATTGGTAATTGGGCTCCTACGGGAGTCTCATTTGCGCGAAATTCAATCTAAAAATAAATCGGTCTGTGAAAACGCCGAGACGGGAACATATGGGAGTTGCTCGCTCCAAGTCACGGGCTCCTGGCCTTGAGTTTGTCAGTTTGTATCTGGTTTTGCTTAAAGACTGAGTTGTAGAAACAGCTTTTACTGACGAACAAGACATGATAAAAATGTTAAATTCCTCAGTGGGACGATTGTCTGAAAGTGTTATTTTTCTTTACACAAATCAGCAATGAAAAGTAAATTAAGTAAACCAAGTTTCCTTCCTCACTTACTAATTCCACTTTCAAAAACTGCGGTCTTTACAAACCTTACTGTTCGTACCCTGAATACAAAGATTTTGTAGAAAATAACTGCAGAGAAACATGTGGCCTTTGTCGGCCAGGTAAGGTTATTGAAACGGGGCATCCAGGCTGTCAGTCATGATCACAGCAGTTTTACTAGGGACTTTAACTGTCTACGACAGCAACGTTAACGAAAACGTCACCTCAAATATGTTCCTTTGCATGCGCTATCCTAAGTCGCGATTATTAGAGTAAAATAAAGTAAAGTAAAGTAGACCTTATTTAACGTCGATAACTCGTAACAGTAACTTTTAATCACTGACAAACCTGAGGTCGACGGTGCGCTCATTTTACTCCCCCCTCTCCATCAGTGCTCCGTTTTACGGGTATTTAAAGCTACTAGCTTCACGGAAAGGAAAGGAGTCGAAACAAGGATGCGAGATCCGGGAATCGAACTCAGGACCTCTTGCACCAAGGCCGCGCACTAACCGACTGTGCCATCCTTGCTCATTATTCCATCTCGCTCACGTTCAGGTAACGTTCACGTTCACGTGGAACTGTTAATTTTTTTAAATCCTGCAGTTTTCAGGTTACGCGCAAACGAAGTTAAACCTTTGCTTTGCCGCTCGCTTTCAGATCAATCCAGTGACTGTGGTCTTAACGAACCTTACTAAAATTCGGACACTGAATGCAAAGCCGTATTTTGTTGAGAATAACAAGGGAAAGACATGTCGTCTCTGTCAACAAGGCTTCGAGAAGTTTTTCAGTTAATGCCTGCAACTGACCTTAATCATTTTTTTCTTCGCTTTTCTTTCTTCTTAGATCAGTGCTTGGATCAATCCGAGGACTGTGGTCTTTACGAACAGTACTGTTCCCACCCTATATACAAAGATTTTGTCCAGAATATCTGCAAAGAAACGTGTGGCCTTTGTGAACCAGGTAACGCTGTTAAAACGAGGCAATCAGGTTGCCAGTCACAGCTGTTTTACTAGGGACTTTAAGATCTACAACAGCGACGTCATCCAAAACGTTAAACAATTCATATAATTTTTCACTGACTATCATAATTTATGTCTTTCGCGATAATTATTCCATGTCGTCAGGATCCCATAACCAGGCCTAGGAGCTTACAACTCCAATATTAGGTCTATGTAACGTTCTTTTCACAGGTCAATCTATTTTTAGACGAGTTTTCAAATGAGATTTGGCTTGCGCGAGTGACCATTATTATCAATACGCGCGGCCAAATGACAAACTGCAACTGCCCTCTCCAAAACGCGCCTTTTTACGGGCCAAACGGGAAATGTGCGGGCTGAAAAAACATTTGCCGCCCTGATACTGATTGGCTGCAGAGATGTCAAACAACTTCGCTCGGCCAATGAGATTGTCCTATTTAAGTGCGACGATTACTTCTCCATTTGGTCTACAGCCCGCACTTCAAATACATGCATTCCTTTCATTCTCACAACCTTTGTTTGTATACACTGAGGGACATTAGCTGATTATGTTGTGGCAACAACTTTCCATACCATAGTTTCATGCTGCTTCTCTGTTAAACAATTTTTCTTATTAAATGAATTGGTACGATTTGGCCTGTGTATTGATAATAATGGAAGGATTACGTTTTTACAAACGTTGGCCGTGTAGCACTTTATATTTCAACAGACTTAACTGATTAGAGTGTAATGTGAAGTGCTAGTTTTGTACCCAATATGAACTATGTGAGCGTTAGCCCTACTAATGGAAATGGCCCCAGAAAAACTCTGACCTGGGTGGGAATTTAACCCACGACCTTCGGGTTAGATCACCGCTGCTCTATCGACTGAGCTACAAGGTCAGACGGGAGCTGGCCGTGGGAACTGAAGAAGTTAAAGTCACGGCAATTAACATTTACAAGTACAAGGAAGGGTTACGTTTTTACAAACGCTGGCCGTGTAGCACTTATATTTCAACAGACTTAACTGATTAGAGTGTAATGTGAAGTGCTAGTTTTGTACCCCATATGAACCATGTGAGCGTTAGCCCTACTAACGGAAATGGGCCCACACAAGGACAGAGAAAAACTCTCACTTGGGTGCTACTCGGCCAACGTTTGTAAAAACGTAACCCTTCCTTGTACTTGTACATGTTAATTGCCGACGGTGACTTTAACATCTTCAGTTCCCACGGCCTGCTCCCGTCTGACCTTGTAGCTCAGTCGGTAGAGCAGCGGTGATCTAACCCGAAAGTCGTGGGTTCAATCCCCACCCTGGTCAGACTTGTGATTAGAAGGAAAGGGCTGGTTTCGCGGAAAATCAATTTAAAAATAACTCGGTCTGTAAAAACGCCGTTCCACAAATACAATGAAGTTGTATGCTCCTCGTAATGGGCTCATGTATGATATCGTTCATTACACGACCTTTCATTCCGGCCGCGTTCAAGTTCTAATGCAGGTCGGGGATGCTTATTTCCCTTTAGTAAACGGTCGTTGCCATTTGAAACGGTCGATGCCATTTTTTAGCTCTGAATTACACTCATTAGTTCTAAGAACTCAAAAGGTTGCGGTTACTGGGAGTTGTGTCTCGCTGGTCATATGAATTAGGGTTCGGGTTAGGGTTCTGTTTAGGGTGAGGGCTAAGAGCCTGAGTTCGAATTTTGAAATTTTCGGACTCTTTTTTTCCTTCAGTTTTTCTTTTAGAAATGTTTTTTTTTCTTTTTTTGTCTTAATTTTTGTTAATATTTTTTCTTAGTTTGTTTCTTTTAATTTTCTTTGAAGTGAAGTGTGTAGTCGACCGTTATAAAAAGCATCGACCGTTTCAAATGGCAACGACCGTTCTGAGAAATGACAACGACCGTTTACGAAAGGGAAATTTGCGGCGGGGATATATAGAGGGCCGGGGAAAAGGGCAAGGAGGACGTGTGAAGAAATGGGAGAAAACTCACGACTTTTCGTTTACTCTATCCAGAAGAAGGATCAGTCCCACCAGAAACAACTACTCCGCCACGTACAGAGATACCCATCGACCAAGGTAAGAAAACAATGATTTGCTGAATGTTACCAGGAGCCCTGCAAGAAAAGTTCACAGTCTTTTATTTAGCTTACTCGTTTCAATCTAAATTTCAAATGTATAGGAGGGAAGTCGTAGACTGATGCAACAATAGCCTTCAGTGTTAGCAAATGAAAATCCATACTTGAATGTCTTGAATGTCCACCATCACTTTCTTATTGTCAAAACTAAACTTTTTGCGATAAATGGTTTATGAAAAAGGACCAGTGCGTGAAGTTAATTATAAGAAAAGAATGACACACAATGGTCTGCAAAGTTTAAACTAGGATATCATTAAATACGTAAGACTCTAAAACTAGGAAAAAAAAGTGTTCGAAAAGTTTTGACGACGTTTCGATCTATCTTCTCGTCATTTTCAAGTCCAAATTTAGAGCAACAACTGGAAAAATTTGACGCCAAATCTACAGAAAAAAAATCGTCCCTGTGAATATAATCCCCAAAGGTCAAATGAACTAGAAATATTAAAGTCTCAGGCGAAAAGTTTGGCTGAGTCTTCAGTGAATGCTTGATGTTTTTGTCTGAGCTACATCGAAACTATCCTGCGAGCAGAAGCCCTTCCGAGTGGGGTAGAGGAAGGAACCTCTGCCAGCCTCCTCGACTTTCTCCGTTGAGCATACTTAAAATTTAAATGTAACTGACCCTCATCCAACCTCGCTTTCATGAAAAAGTGACATCACTCACACCATCAAACCTCGGTCCTTGTAGACTATTGCTTCAACTTATCTAGGCCCTCGGAATCCACTTAACACGCCTTTAAGCCCATCCAATCACATTCAATGAGCGAATACAACGATAACTGAGTGGTGCGAACTCTTCAAACCACTTGAGGCAAGTTCTTTGACAACAAAAGGGCAAACCTGATAAGTCATCGACTCGCCATGGCCGGTCGGAAAAAAAACGAATGAATCGTTGCCACCCACATAGAAAATTAAGTAATGCCTTTAATTAGTGCTGTCTTGGGTGAGGTTGCTTAATCAACAAGAATTAACCTAGAGCAATATTCCGCCATTGCTTCTTCTAAAACTTCTTGCGATGGTGAAGCGACCGCCATTTTTTCAAATAAACGTGTGTGAATAATAAATCGCGGGCACCTATTTGATCAGCACTAGCAATTTCTAACATGGCGCATGCGTTCTGTGCCGGACCTGGTTTGACTGGTTTCAAACTGGGCATTCTCGTCCCAGAGTCCGCTTTTGTTTTGGTCAGCACCAAGAACACGGACTCTGGCCACAACCAAAAACACGCGCAGTGACAGTAATGATATGATGTTGAACTGTAGAAGACCATTATCGTTTCAAATTTCTGAGAATGTGCAGAAAAGCCAGAAGTCCGTGATTCGCCGACTTCCTTCTTTGGCTGTGGTGGATGAGCAGTAAATCAAAGGGATTTTAAATGGCTGGCAGAGGTCCCTTCTTCTTCCCGGCTTGAAGAAGATCGAAGGGCCTCTTCTCGCAGGGCTTGTCGAAACGCAGTCAAACAAAATTGTTCGAATAGTTTTTTTAAAGTTTTAGAGTTTCAAGTCTTATGCGTATTTTAATAACGTTTTAGCATTGAACTTTTCAAGATAGTCTGAAAAAAAGCTCTAAGGGAAGGCTAACCAAGATTTGGAGTCTATTGTATCAAACGTCATTCCTTCCTCGGTTTAGGAGGCGTGAAATGCGGCAAGAAAGGTGTCCATTACAGGATAGTTGGGGGGCAGAACGCTCTTCCGGGATCCTGGCCATGGCAAGTGACATTGGACTACACCGGTGAATCATCACCCCACTGGTGTGGGGGGTCGATTGTCACCCCATATTGGATTCTGACCGCCGCTCACTGTTTTGCTTACGGAGACGACATACAGAAGTACACCATCACCGTAGGTAAAGAAAAATAGTATGACAAATGCTGTTATCCAAGGTTTTGTCAAAGGCTAACAAGGGTATTATTTCGAGCCGCAGCACACACAACGCAAACGAAGAAACAGGGCTCGGATTTTCCGAGTTCCCAGTGGGTTCATTTGTAACACCTTGTATTTGATAGATCGATAACAGACGGTTAAAAAGACAAATAAACGTAAACGGCGTAAGGTTTAGAGAAAAATTGCCGGTAGCCAGAAAAGAAAAATTCCCATACCGTTTACTTGTCCGGGCATGTACAGGGAAGGAGCTATGTTTAAGAGATCTGTACAATAACCCCCCCCCCTTCCCTCCCACACGAAATGCTTTATGGCGCCGGTCTGCTCATATAGGTACCGTATTTCTAATCCAATGGTTATCGTGTAATTATGCAACTGCTGTAATAATAATAATAATAATTTCCACTTAATATAGCGCCTTTTAACATGATAAATGATCAAAAGCGCTTTACAAGAATCTATTAAAAAAAAATAAAACCCGAAACGAAAAATGCACCGTTGACCACCCCCAAGCCCCCAAATGCCACTGCTAAGAATTACTTGTTGTAAGCTAGACTAAAAAGGTATGTCTTCAGATTGCTGTGATTGCCTTACGAAGATTCCGAGTGATTCTGAATTGATTTAAAAAAACTTAACAACGCGTTCCGTTGGTCGTAGAAAATGTCGTGACAAAAACGTAAAAAGGATGTATCCTTGCGCTCTAATCCATCGACGATGTTTACATTTTTCTTGTATAGGTGAACACGACCTTAATAGTCTAGAGGGATATGAACAGAACATTACCGTCGACAGAATTATTAAACATCCACAATATAACAGCTTCAACCAGGACTATGACGTGGCTTTGGTAAAAGTGAAAGAACCAATCCTGTACAACCATTACGTGAGACCAGTGTGCCTTGCCAAGACGGACTTTGAACCCAACACTCTTTGTTTCGTGACTGGGTGGGGTCATACGTCAGAGGGTGGAAATATCCCTAAGGTATAAGACTTTATTGAGTAAATGACCTCCTTTATTACCACAATACGGGAGCCCAATTCCATATGACTGATTGCTTTAATGTTGGAAAGCGTAAAACCTTTGCAACACCTAAATTCAAGACAAACCGCTTTTCAAACGGTTCCGTAATAGTGATTACAAAACGGTTAAGACACTGAACACTGAAAATGCCCCTTACAAACTCTCCTCCTCCTTCTGTCCCATCTACCTGTAAAATAAAACCCTTAAAATACGTCTACAGACCCCCACTGATCACAGAAGTCCTCTTTTCTTCATTGTCTTGGTAAGTTATTGGTCCGGTATCTTTCGAATGGCAGCTTTTGATTTCGTTCCAGATATTAAAATGACGTCTATTTGTGACAACGTTTTACCGCTTTAATAAAAATAAGTGTTTCGATCAACAGTGCTGTAGCTCTTTTCGAATTTTCTTTGAATTATTCTCGTCGTTTCCCCCGCCTTCAGCAATTTAGCCTTTCCTGTACCCTATCCGATTAAAAGGCCTTTACGAAGTTGTGTAATCTTATTAGTGCCAATTAGCGGAAAGTTTAAAGTTTTGACTTTTGTTCAGACTACATACTAGCAAAAAGTGTTAGTCACGTGTAAATTCCAGAGTTTTTTTTAAGCAAGCATTCGTGGACAAAAATCCTGCCGGTGTACCTTGGATCAACTGGCTTTATCTGATCGGCGTAATTACAAGTGAAAAAGTGAATATTTTGAGCAAGAGCTGATACTAGAACGTACCTTGATCATTCAGTAATGCACAATAATTCAAATAACTCACATAAAATTAAATAGTTCACATGCCTGGTTTCAAGCTATTTACGTTTTGCAAACAACGTTTTTCCTTTAGATTTTGCAACAAGCAAAGGTGCCTCTTGTCTCTCGAAAGACCTGCCAGCAAGGCTACTCAGACTTGGGGTACGCTATTACAGAACGCATGCGCTGCGCAGGTTATGCAGAGGGAAAGATTGACGCATGCCAAGGAGACAGTGGAGGACCACTGGTCTGCTTTAAAGACCATACATGGTATTTGATGGGTGTGGTTAGTTGGGGCGTAGGATGCGCACGCAAGGGAAGATACGGAGTGTACGCTGACATGATGGAAGTCAAGTATTGGGTGCAGAAAACTATTAACGAGAACTAGTGTAATACAATATTGATAACGAACAAAGGGAAAATAAAGCTTGTTTGAAGAGATAAAAAAATGATCTGCATCCAGTGTGTATCCTCGGCTTGCAACTGACGTCAATGCGGCCTTTTCGTGTACTGAACAATAGAGAAAAAGTCTTGGGAAGTTGGCCCTACTATGCAAAACGTGAGCGACATTTTGCTTTTGTTTTGTACACAATCACTTGAGTGCAAGCCAAGCAAAACTGATTCTGAATTCTCTTACAGACCTTATTCATAAATGGTAGACAATTTATAATTTTTTTGTCCAAGTGCAAATTAGCCTACCAAGTCTCGATACCATACAGGGAATTTGAAAAGAATTGTTGCTCTAAAATGAGACTTCATGGGCTAATTTGCACATTAGCAAAAGACTAATAAAACAGGTTCCATTTATGAATAAGGTCTACTATGCTTGTGTCAATTACTTGAAGACCACATTGTGATCCGCACGTTATCATGCTAACCGGAAATTTCCGCATTGTGTCTGGCGCAGTATGCTCTAAATCGCCTTTAATTTCTAATTGCTTCTAGCAGCTTCAACGGGATATAATCCCCCGGGGATATAATGTTTATAACCCGCACTTCACATATATATTTGTTTCATTTCATGAGTCCTTTCACGAGAACACATACATTGAAAATACATTGACCTACTCTCAACCTAGTGGCCTGAATTCTTAAGGTGTTAGACTGCAAAACAGTCGTTTTCTTCCCTTTTCGGAAAGCGCAAAGCACAAAGCGCCGTAAGCCTGATCCTCGCGTTTGAAGCGCGCCAGGCTCACACGCCTACGGGCGTGTGAGGCTCACTCTCTCCAGACCCTTAGTTCGAATATTTAGCGCGTCGCTTGCGTTCGCAAAAAATACGACTCTTTTGCAGTATATTAAGGTGTCTATAAGAGACTACACAGTATCACTTCTGTCTTTCGACTGATTTAAATTTAGGTCTCGTTATTTTTGCACTTCATCAGCTGAAATATCGATGATCATTGGACAGACGGCTCAGTAGCCAGTGATCCCTCAGTTAAGCGTAGTGTTCGACCGTTGCTCACTTCAGGCTCACTTCATAATGAATACGCTTCAGTCGGAATTACTTCTGTTTTTGTGCACTTCAGGGAAGGCACGTTGCAAATATTTGTTCACTGGCGTAGAAATTGAGTCAAATTTTCCCCTCACTATCGCAAAAAAACTATTAGTCTCTTTGACTAAATCTGTGCGTGAACATGACCATGATCAGGAGTTTCGCTAAGTTGGTTGATGACCGTTGAGTATATCGGTCTACCTTATGGGAAGTCGTCCGGCTGTGCCGGGTTTAATAACCTTGGAGAACGTGCCGCTTTTGTAATCACATTAATCGTCACTGTTCACGGGTCCACCAATGGTTTGGTTTTCGAGACGTTTCATATAGGTACTACAAACCATAGGCCTCGTCTCATAAGTGACCCTTTTTGATAAAATTCTGTGGGAGGTTGAATAACCCTCGAAAATTTCTTAAAGAATGGGATACGGAGTTTCTCGTTGCTTCCGGTCAGCTTTTGTGCTTTCAGGAAATGTGGCCGGATAGGTGTGGTATCTCAGAAAGGCTTGACAAGCAAAAGAATCCATGATTATAAAAGTGCTGCAGTGCAGTGCTGACTCGTGTATTGTATCGTACACAACCCTGGTGGAAAACTGCCTTGTTCGCCTCTCCAGTCCTTGTACTACCTTGCCGCGATATCTCTCTGATCTTCATTTATGAATCCCTCACCATTTCAGGGAAAGAAATAATTTCTCTGTATATAATCCAACGCAAAATAAGGTTCGGCAAAGCACATTGTGTTTTAGGTGCAGCAAAAGGAAAATCGTAAAGAGAACAATGAAAAAACACTGGGAAAATGAGTTGAAAATTGAGGAAACTGGGAGAAGAAACGGAAGGAGAGGAATTTCCACAGACACACCAGCAAGGCATGATGGATGGTATTTTTGGGGGTGGATTTGAATGTGGCGGCCAGTCGCTATCCTGCTGGCTTTTATTTATGACAGTTTATTGTATACTGAAAATTGCACAACAGTTGTCCTGAACTGGAATATTCGCCTTTCAAAACATCAATGGGTATGAAAGCTTCAAAATCCACATGAGTTATATTTTTATCATCTCTATTATACCTCCCGTTTTTCAGCGGACAGAGATGGGCATTTTGATTCTGTTCGCTGCTGTGTAAAAAATCCTTGAATTTTCAGACAGAGAAGCTTCGAATCGCTGTGCTCGTTGCAAGAAAGGTTGCAGTGGGGAAAGTCTTCGATTCAACGAAAAGCTATTTCACGCAAATTGTCTGGTTTGCCTCGGTATGTGTTTGTAAGAAATCTTGCGACATTTTCTGTCTTGGTTCGCTTCTGCATCAGTTCGCGTGCCATACATTCACACTTTGTGGGCATTGAATTTGCATGTTTTACATGCATCGCATATTTTGTTCGCAAATTGATATACCCCTACCATTAAAAATGCATATTATGTGAGTATTTCGTGGAATTAAGCCATTCTCTCCTAAATTCCTAATGGGATTTGTGAAAATTGAAATGATACGAGTCCACCGTCGTAACACGTATGCCTGTTGTTGGTGTTTCGTTCTGCGAGAATTTTGTTATCGTGAAATGATTTAAAATAAATAAGGCACCAAGCAGAAGTGAATACAAGCACTCGTTTATCAGATCATAAATGACCCATTGAACGCTCGCATTTTTCTTTGGAAAAATAATCTTGAGTTAAAAGTTTAAAAGCCTACCGATTGAACAACAAATATAAGCTTAACGATATTAACATAAGTTGCCATATTGAAGCGTTCTGCAAGCAAATTAATTGGTTATATGTAAACCACTGCCAGTTTAGTCAACAGAAGTAGCGAACAACAACTAACATTTAATTATGAACGGCTTTTAGAGGATTGACTCTCTTAAATCAATATTGTCTGTTAGCCATTTCGATTGGTTGTTTTTAATTGATTTTAAATTTAGTTAATGGCGAGAGGGAAAAGATTAAACAAAACTGATTGCAGACTATAATTTTTGCTGATTTTGTTTTCCTAATAATACGGAAGCACTCGACATAACTTTGCATGTTTGCTTCAATGTGCCATGAGTCTTTTAACATCAGTGACTCTGCTTTGTTTTCTTTCTTTCTGTCTGCCAGCCACCTTACACATAATTTGACCCACTTAATTTGTCTATTATTTTGATTTGAAGGCCTTAACTGTGCAGAAATTAATCAAATTAATTTATGAATTTAGTGGTAAAAATTTAATACTTGGTGTTCTGTGGATGCTGAGGTTTGATTTTTCCACCTTGGAATTTTGAGATTTTTATAAATACATACACCTTGCTAACTGTGCTTTCTCGGGGTTTATTGTAAGATAGAGCCTTTTTTTTTTTTGGTTTAATTCATGGCCTGTGTGAAGAAGGTATTTTATCTCTAGACAATAACAGCAAGCAACAAAAACAAATTTTTAAAGAGCTAGCTACTATGATAAAAAAATCACTTCCTTTTTTCTTCAGATTTTGAAAGTGTGTTTGCTTAACATCTGACTGACAAAATTTTGAGCCTTGATTTTTATCCAAAGGCTGTTTACTTTGAGTATTAGTTTTGGATTCCATGGTCCATCATTAGTCATGTTCAAAACTGACTAATCGGACCTCAGAGGGTTGGATCCAGGAAAAAGTGACGTCATTTACTCACTAGCTTAAATTTTCAGTGTGTAAATGCAGCTTATTTATAATATGTGAAAAACAAGAGGTTAATAGTCTGAGAGCCTGAGACTCCCATGCTACATATTCATTCTTCCACGTACTCGTGCCTAGCATTCTTAAACTAGTGAGTCTTTGACTTCTTGAAAGATTTTTCTCCTCAAACCAGCTCTCTTAAGATTTTAAAGTTAGTAATGGTGGACCATTAAATAGGAAAATTCCAGTTAAAATAAGCAGGTATATATATTTTGGAATCAAGGCTTAAAACTTGGGTCATTAAGTGTGTAGTTACAGTCTTGAAATCCAAGGAAAATTAAGAAGAATTGATTTTTTGGTCATAGCAGCACTTTAAGTTAGTGGTTCTCAGTGCCCTTGTAAGTTGTCTTTCCTTTTCTTTTTTTTTTTTTTTTTTTTTTTCAATTTTTCAGTGTGTGGCAGAGACCTAGCAAACGTTGGGTTCTTTGAACAAAATGACCAATACTTTTGCCCTGAAGATTTCCAAGAACGTTTTGGCACAAAATGCAGCATTTGTCATCTGTTTCTGGAAGGTGAAGGAATCAACATTGGTGGAAATACATATCATGAGAGGTGCTTTGTCTGCTCTAATTGTAGGTAAGAGGGACATTGATTTGATAAAGGTGATGAGAATTGTTGTTTTTTTCAATGGTGACTCAAGGATACACAGAAAAAAGCAAGGGTTCCTTTGCAGGGTTTGAACAGCTACATTGTACAACCCTCTGATTCCTAGTTTAGATGCCCTGCTACTGATCTATGGAAGTCATTGGAGTCAGGCCATTAAAATAGGGTCACAGGTGGAAATAATAATAATAATAATAATAATAATATTATTATTATTATTATGATTAAATAAATAAATAAATAAATAAATATTGCTAGTGCTAATCACCCTTACTTGCAGTCGAGGACTGAATTGCAAAGGGCGCAGCTCTTTGTCACGCTAGAACTAACAAGTAACATTTTGCTCGCAAATTTATCACCTGTCAATCACTGTGACTGTGCCGCACCAATCAGAAGCCCCCGTTCGCCCACGAACGGGTTTTTCAAAAATAGGGGGTCTTCTTGCAAGCGTTCCCTCAGTCTCTTGCCCCAACTTTCGCGCGGCCAGTTTGTGGAAAATCGTTTGAGAGCTCTTCTTTCGAACAGGAACGCTTGCTATGCAGGCTAAGAGAAAAGTGTTCTACCAAACCAATGAGAGTGAATTTTGACAATAATAATAATTATTATTGTGTTATTTTAATAATTATAATAATTATAATACTACTAATACTACTACGTATAATACTACTAATACTACTGCGTAATCAAGGAGCGAGGGTGGCACAGTCGGTTAGTGCGTGACCTTGGTGCATAAGGTCCCGAGTTCGATCCCCGGATCCCACATCCTTGTTTCGACTGCTTTCCTTTCAGTGTAGCCTAAGTAGCTTTAAATACCCTTAAAACGGAGCACTGATGGAAATAGGGGGGTAAAATGAGCACACCATCGGCTTCCTGGGAGAGTACTCTCTAGAGAGTAAAGGAACTTCCGACGTTAAGTAACGTGTACCCTTACCTTTACCTAATTGAAATTTTGCTCTCCTTCAGCGAACGTTCATGCCAGAATTTTTCCCTTTGAAGACAGGTGAAATTTTGTTTTGTTCAAGATGAGTAGCACAATCATGATGTACATTTGGGAAACCAGTATCTTGAACGAACACTTCAGGCCATATCTCCGCTGGTAAAAAGTGCTAGCCACTCACATTTCGCAGATATGCTTCTTACATATTAAGTAACATTTACTGTGTAGATTAGCGAAATCGGTCCCTTAAGTTTAGAATAAACGGATTCGGTTGTCCACTTTGGGGACAAAAAATGGCGCGTCACGCGTAACACGCAAACTAGTAAGACGAGCACAACAAGGTTCTTCAGACGGCTTGTACTTTATTCCTCACAACGAAATCGACAACATATTTCACATAAACAATGTTGCAACCAGTAAATAAAAAAAATGTGGTTAATTTCTCACCAATGACGGAGAAAAGAGGCCGAAAAGCACAACAGTCTTGAGCGTCACGCTCCTAAAATCTTCAGTGCTGTTTTGCAATTTGCGTCTGTAACCCACGGATGTTTTGTGGTTAGGCAGAATAAAATATGGTTCGAGAATGCTCATTTGTGGTAGTTGCTTTGGAGAAAGTTTTACCGAAAATTTCTCAGCACACGAGAAGCCAGAGCATTTTTTCTCAGTCTGAAACACTTTGTCCGCCATTACAATTTGCCTTAGAGCCAAAGCACAGCTTCGCAAAATGTCCTCTGTATCTTGCTTGTCCGAGCTCACATTACAAAACCCAAAGAAAAACAGAATGCTCATCTCATGTACAAATTACATGCCAAAGCTCAGAAAGAAACAATTCAAATTGTGAAAGAACGAGATCTCTTTGTGAGTCTGAAACACTTCTTGACGTTCAGAGGTTGACAAAGCGAATTTAGAGCGTGAAAGAACCAAAAGTTTCTCCTTGCAGATCCACCATTACGTTTCGAAACGTTCCCTCAGAGCAAGCTTTGCTACCAGGCCTTGACTTGTTTTTATCCAGTTAAACCAGTTTTCTGGACTTCAGCCCATTTTGCCCTGTTTTTTTTGCAATCCATGTGGAACGTTTCGCCGGAATTTCTCAATTGCGAATCAAAGCGAAGCATATAATCAACTCTGAAATTAACATTTCTGTAATGTCAAAGTTAAAAATGAGAATATTTCGGGTTATTTAACAAAATTTTTTTTAGGGTTATCTAGGCAAAATGAGGAAATTACCATGCCTGCAAGGGGTCATGGGTAAAT
>JALIRR010005766.1:7500-28107 GCA_023091755.1 Montipora sp. Colony 1 RG-2022 | reverse complement strand
TCAAGCTTGCTTGCAACCGCTTAATTTATTAATCTTGCTGCAATTATATTTCCACCTTTAATGTCATATCCATTCCACAGTTTAAATGTATTTCATTACTAGCCTACGCACAGCCCGCAAAGCGAGGCAATGATTAAAACGACAGTACAACAAATGGAGTGTGACTGTGCTGGGTGCCTGAAGGACAGCAGAAACCAGCGTTTATTCAATATTAAGACAAATTATACTAAAAAATACAAGAAATCATCAAAGTCTCGTTACAATTAAATATGAGCAAGTGATACAAGAAATCGTCAAAGATCACTACAATCATCGAAAAAATGACAAACAACTAAAAAAATTTGTCCATGAAAACACTGGACATCAAACCGACAAAAGCCAAAAGCAAAAAACCAAGATGGAAAAAATAAGTTACAACACAACGACATGCACACTGGAATAATACGGCGCCCGCTAAGCAAAAAACAGTGGTAAAAACCCATCGGGCCAAACCGTAGTCTTCGATCGAAATGCGACGCATCACGTAACTCCGAGGATTAGAGTTTTATTATACTATATAGGATCAAAGGCTACAAGACGAACGGCAGTCCGGAAGGCGAGAGAAGTTCAAAAACCAAAGCGATTGGATTTATAATAATACAAATTTGCATATACTCAAAAAAATTGCAGAAATGTTTTTGAACTTAAGACTTACTCCTATAGTACAAAGAGAGATCATTGACGTGATAAATATGCTTCGAAACGTTGGAAAGCATTTAGTCATTTCATATATACTAAAATCAGTTTCTAAACAGAGACAAATGACTTGAGCATAGCGCAACGACACAGAAAACACTGAACAAGCTCTGCGGCATTTATTGTCCATTCTGTGTGCACTAGTATAGGTCGTTGAAGGTCGATGGTGATTGTCAGAACTGAAAGGGAGTACAGGCAATTACCGTTAAGTAAGTGCCTAGGTGTCGAGGTTATAGACAGAGTTTTAGCCGCGGCGACATTTCACAAACACTTTAAAAACGGTATACTCATTTGTTTTCGTTAGTCCC
Organism: Montipora sp. Colony 1 RG-2022; assembly: GCA_023091755.1. Taxonomy (NCBI): domain Eukaryota; kingdom Metazoa; phylum Cnidaria; class Anthozoa; order Scleractinia; family Acroporidae; genus Montipora; species Montipora sp. Colony 1 RG-2022. Next base: position 27,064 of record JALIRR010005766.1, on the reverse strand, counting down.
GACCACATGCATAGGTCCATCAAAGGATGCGACAAGAGTACACGGCCTGCCTTTCTTTGAAGGCCTCATTCAGTTAAGCTAAAAAAAATGTCAATTTCCATTAATACGTAACAGAAATGTCAACGCTTGGCCATTGGTTTAATTAACATAAACTTCGAGTTTTCTTCTGGTGTTTTTTTTGTCTCTAAAGATAACTGAGAGCTTTCTTCGTTTAAACATACTATCAGTTTCTTCGATTTTTCTTCCCATCACTTCACTTGCTTTTCAACGTCGATGCCTTCTTGCATCATTTCACTTGGTATCGGCACCCCTTTTAAGTCCCTTCTGCCCAACTTATCCCCATTTACACGAAAAAAAAAAAAAATTAGGGTAAAGTCCCGAAAATTTTTAGGCACCGATGCCCAGCGTTCGAGGTGCATTTCCCGAAACGCCTGTCATGCAAAGCGGGCTTTTCTGCGGTTCGTAGTTCACCTTGCACCTCTGTGCAAATCCTGTCTAAATGTTGGCTGAATGGATCGCGATCCTAAGCTTCAGTGGCTTCTACAAGCACTTCCTCAACAAACTCCGTTTCGTTCCACAATTTTCAGTTTCATCAAATTTGCAAAGCAAATTTTCATTCCCTTTGTCTTCATTTCAGGGCTGATTTTCTATCACTGCCTTTTCAAGCCATAGAATGTTACCTCGCAAACGTGGTGCCACTTCAAGGTAAAATACTTAAATAATAAAATAGCCCACATTCGATATTTTAAAATTCAGTCCTAAACAAAAGGCATCATCTCGAGCCTCTGGGGAATGAATATGAGGATATGTATGATGATGCGTTTTGTTAGGATTGAATTTTAATGTATCGAAAGTGGTCTATTAATGACTCACCCCTTGTGAGCCAGCGTAGCAAGTGTTTCTGTGGCACTTCGATTACCTTGTTTTGAATGCGCGTGCAATGAGGCGAGAGCACTTAATTTTTAGGTTTACTGTCGCCCCATTTTGTGCGTATCCCCTAAAAAAACCGATATCAGTTTTCGACCGGTCAAATCACCGTAGAAACACTTGGTATGTTGGAAAGGTCTTTGACGAAGGGGGACCTACTAGTACACAAGAGAATTAGACGCTGCGATTTAAAAAGAAAACTTTTCTTTTAATTCTCTTACTGCATGACCCTTTGAACGGCCAAGCAATCTATGACCATTTCTTCATGTTAAATGACAAAAAGAAACTTCATAATAAATGCGTTTACATGAAAGGATGAAAGGGAAAATTGTGAGATTAGTTTATCGAGGGATCATCGTCATTATCATCATTATCGTCGTCATATCATCATCATCGCCAATGCCGCTCGACACGAGCATGGCGGTCCTTATAATTTCTACACAGACAACTAAAATCGACTCCCGTCCTATTCCATCGGGCTGTGGTGCTGTGGGTCGTGTTCAGGGGACGAGCGAGCGTCCAGCCGGCAGCACAGCTCCTTCGGTCCGACCTCGTCGAGCTGCACCCTTAGTAATTCAGTCTGCAAGAAAGGGCGATTAGTAGGTCAGATATTATTATTATTACTACCCAGAAGCGGGCGGAGGTAGTCTTAATGCCTCAACAGCCTTACGTCTTGCTCGTTTTTCTTCCTCAGCCAAGCGCCTCTTCTTTTCAAACGTCTTTACACCAATGCAAACCGTTCTACTCCACGCCAACCTACATGATGCCTGTGGCCCAGTCCAAGTCCTGATTTCACAATCTTTTAAGTCCTTTCCAGAACATCCTTAAATCTCTTCTTGGGAGCGCCGATGCTTCTGCTTTCTGTAGAAAGCTGACTGAAGAGAAGCTGTTTAGGCAAATTAAACGTTGTGCATTCATTCTAGCCATTAGGGATATCGACAGATATCGAGGGATATAACTATAATTGTTATTATTATTTTTTATTATCATCATCATCATCATCTCTGGTTTAAGGCGGAATCAACTGCATTCGTGTCTTTTTCGTAGCCTCACCTGTAAGATAAGAGGCCCCGGTCTTACCACTCACTCACTCTTATCCGCCAAACCTTGCTTCCTAGGGTTGAGATTAAGAAAGTGTATTCAGTATTCAGCAGGCCTAGCATACCGGTGTGCCATTTGAATCTTCGTTCTTTTGCGTTGCAGGAGACAAGTTTTCAAACGTAGCAAATGCTGTTTTCGAAGACATGGCAATGAATGTAGTGCTGACGTGTCGTGTCGTTGGGCAAAGAAATGGCATACCGTGCTTAGAACTCTATCTCATGCAAGGACAGCAGGTAAAAAAACAGTACTGTGGACAATTTCTTCACTTGACCTTACTGCGCCTTTCAACTACATGCGGACTCTTAAAATTCAAAGCTCAAGCGACAAATGCGTTTTTCGCTACCGTCAATCAAATGTTCGGCGGCTCCTCCCAGCTTCCGACTACTGCCGCGCGCGCGGTAATGAAATCGTTGTGCACACTTCAGACAACGAAACAGTGCTCGGCAGTAGTCGTGAGCTCGGAGGACCCGCCGAACATTTGATCGACGGAAGCGAAAAACGCATTTGTCGGTCGACCTTTGAATTTTAGAGTCCGCATGTTATTAAAAAGCCCAGTAAATTTGAAAAATGATATAAAGGATAAGAAACAGAAGATGATTTAGCTGCGTTCATTCGAGACACCCCGCAAATCTCCAACTTACAAAACCGGGAGAAATGCACTAAACTTTGCTTGGAGCCGGTGGATAAAGGTGAAATTGCCACCGTGAAACAATAAAGTGGCTGACATTTCGAGCGTTAACCCTCCCGTCGTCACAGCGAATTGAAATTCAAATTTAAAGTGTGGTAAGGGATATCAAGAAGACTTCTTAAATATTGCATTGATGATTCCGTATAACCAGAGACTGACGGATGAAACATGTTATTGAACTAACCACGAACGAGACAAATACTGCGAAAAAGGGAAAGTATTAAACAAATACAATTCAGCCTGGGAAAAGAGAAAACAGATATGTACTTGTGGTGAACGCGCCCAAGGAAAGTACTTTTCCTCTGAGAAGCGAGAAGTTACAACCAGGTGGTAGTGCAGTGACCTTTACAAAGGAGTACTCCTCGGTAGCCGCTTCTATCATTCATGACATAGATTTTCACCCCCAGAGTCAACATTTGGAAATGTTTCTCTAGATTCTTTTCTCCTCTTTAAAGTTTGACCATCATTATTAATCGAAGTGCAGATAGATTGATACACTGAAAGATGGTTGGATAATCGATTGATTGATTGATTGACGGAATTGCAGACAAACGGAAGGACCTATTAATTGACTGGCTGGTTAATTGAAGATTGATTGGTTGAGGATTGACTGGCTGATTGATTGATTGATTTGCCTTTTGCAGATGATCATGATTAACAGAGAGCTGGTAGACCGCGGATTAGCACGTTGGGTTGAAACAAGCGCGTGACCAGACGAGTACAAGGAAGATCGTCGAAGCCAATGTTTGTTTGTGACTTTGCCAGTGGGAGTCACTTCAAATGATGTTCTTTTCCTCAGTTGATAACCAAATGGATTTGGAGGAAATACGCGAAGTTGTGTGGTATGAAAGAGGGATAAAAGGAGGAAGTAATTTGATTTGGAAGATGGGAAATTGACGTTTTTCCAAGGGAAGAGGAAAGGCAGTCTTGTGCAAAACTGCGCGAGAAATAATTAATTTAGATGTAGAATTTAAGTATATTAGGTGAAATTGTTCAAATTAATATTAATAATATATGGTGAATTAGTTTACTTGTCTTAAAAGTGAGGAGCGATCTATATTTATTGCAAACTTCGATTGTCGGCTTTAGCGTCAGTTCTTTCGTAACGAAACACTAAATATCTCAAGGCAAGTGGAGAATAAGTCAATACTGAATCATAACTAACAAGTTGTTGTGTGTTAAAATTTTCATGGCATGATCGACCGTACGCTCGCGTTTGTTAACTTGCAATTTCTATTTGGCCTTATTTTAACTTAGAGTTTGTATTGTATTTCAGTGACTCGTCACAATTCGGGGTAGGGGTGCGAAGTGGTTCTTGTTAGGTGCGATGACGCCTGGGGCGTAGCCGATTGTTTGGAGCAACTCATTTGCATGCGAATACCTCGGATTCAAATCTTGCTCATTCCACCATCTTGATTTGTCTTCGGAAGTTTCTATTTCAGCTATATCAAGAATTTTTAAATAGCCAAGTTGTTTCTCAACGCTATGTACGTGTTTGAATTTTTTTCTAGCCACCGTTTTACAAGCCGTTAAACAATACTGGCCGAGTATTAAAATCCTTTTTTTCTAAGGTGTTAAGCCCAGCAAATTAACCCGCTCCCAACTGAGTGGCTTCATAGCTCAGTTGGCAGAGCATTGCACCGGCATCGCAGAGGGTCATGGGTTCGAATCCTGTTGAAACCGCCTGAATTAAGAGAAAATTGCATAAATTATCCAGAATACGTGCGACGATCACTTGTACATTTCGTCTATAACCCACTTCAAATTTTACGTTTCTTTCATCCAAGAAATTTTCACATTTATGTCGCCCCCATAGTCTGCTTGGACATCCTTCGATTTCAAACACTCTCTAAGGGCGTAAAAGTATCAAACTCATCGAGTTGATCAACCCTGCAGTGGAATACTTCATAAATGTAGTCAACATACAGTATCGAAGCAGATGACCTTGAAAAAGTGTTCGCAATTTGTTTCACGGACCAATAGATGTTTGGCAAGATTAAAACGAAACCTCTCCTTATTCCCGCCAAGGAAACTCCTAATATGGGCAGTAAACAGTTCGATTGCCCAATCACATTACTGCATTTCAAATGACGTCAATGAGAAATGCCGTTCGCTTTCCAGAAAGTTCCATGGAGAGATGACGTTTGCATCCGCGTTCGCTAAGGCAATGAAAATTTGCGCTCGTTTGTTTTTGTTCGATAAGCCAATTAAATGTTTTGCATTTTTATTTACGTTCAGTTTTTACGTTTATTTTTAAAGGCCATACGAAAGTCGCTGTATCATAAACAGCAATGAAGTTATGTCAAATCACACGGAAATCAATCAAATTACAAGAAAATAATATTTATCAAGATATATATTTGTGAATAAGAAGAGACAGCCCCTTCAACGGGTGTCAAAATGATTGGCACAAACATGAAAGCAACAGAACTGAATAACAGGATGACAATGTTGTCTGCCGTTGTGAAACGAAAGCAAACAAGCAAGTGGAACATTTTTAAGATGAGCCCCAAAATTGTACGATAGACAGACAATTCGAGACTACTGCCTGTTCTTCAGAGGCAAATCTGCAGCTTGCATTTTTCAGGAAAAGCCCAGTGTTACTGTATTTCCACACGAGTTTGTTTTCAACGGACAAGGGCAAGCGAGGTTTTTCGAAGCCTTCCAAGCAAGTGAACTTATCGATGGAAACAAACGAATCAGCGCGGAAATATTCATTATTGTTCGAGCGCAAATAAGATGCACAAAATTCATGAAAGATGTCTCGAATCAGTTGTCTTCAGCAATAAGATTTCTCCTTAATACAGGATTGTCCCTAATACAATTAAGAATGAAAATTGTTTCTCTGCCAGCCAATTCTTTATTTCTGTTGATATTTTGGGACGGACCAGTGGTAATTCTCCATTTCGCAATTCGTTGTTTAGGCCTTTTACGATAGTGACCGAAATAAAGTGATTTCTTAACAGGTTTTTTGTAACGTTTTCGAAGCGCAGTAGAAATACTAAGCCAGCATGGGTTTTTACGAGTAAGTTCGCGTGCAAGATAGTTTTGGTCCCTAGGCAACAAGGGCGAGGCTTAGAGTGTCCCACTCTTGTCCAACGTCAAAGCGCTTTCGGAGCACGGAAGCTCGTAAGTGACAGTAGACTCGAGTGGCTCAGCATTCCACACCGAGGTTGTTTAAAATCCGACATCCGAGCGCATACGAGTCGTGAAAACCCGACTTCCAATTTGCTCTTTGTTTGGACAAGAGAATGACAGACGGCTTAGACGACACTGGTTCTCCAGAAGGAAGATTAAAGGTAAGAAATATACTCGAGTTGAAAGCAAATGTCATTCTTGCAAATAACGAAAGTTAAGCCCTGGCCAAACGAAAGCGCGAGTCGATGAGAGTTGAAACTCTTGAGAGCTCATGAGAGTCGATGAGAGTGATCGAGAGGTGGCCAAAAGAGAGCGAGAGTTGTCGAACGTTTGTCGAGAGTTTCACGGGCAAACAAAAGAGAGAGCTTGGGAAACACCCTGGGAAAACCCTTTCTGACGTAAATGTGGCGACTAGCCAGCCGGTGTATTCAGCCTTGGTGTTGTCCTTGGACCCCGAATCCGACGTTATATTATTTTTTTTCCTTTCTTATCTGAGCCCGCTGGGAAAAAAAAAAAACAGTAATTGCTGACTGCAGAGCTCTCGCTCAAACTCTCGTGCGCGTCCGTACGAGACAAAACTCTCGCCAACTCTCATGAGAAATTTGAGCAGGTTCAAATTCGATGAGAGCTCTCAAGAGTCGATGAGAGTAGCCGAGAATGGATGCGAGTTCCTGGCCAAACCAGAGTGAGAGTTTCAACTCTCGTCAACTCTGGCTCTCGTTTGGCCAGGGCTTTACGGTTTATATTGCAACCAGCAAAGGTGGACAATCAGACACAGACAATGCTACTTTTGTGCGAAAAAATTTGAATGTAGCTAAGAAAACTACGATTTAAAGACCCAAACCAGAGTACTCATTAAGTAGGACTAGATGTCATTCATTAAAAATTTAAAAGCCGAATTAGTGTCCTTGTTTTCCATTTTATAATTCTTCAAATTGATGTTGACATCATTAAGGTTAATATAGCCACGAGCGTTAAGCTAAAGTATTGTTATTTTTCCCCTTCATTTTCATTTTTTTGAAGAAAGCAAAAATACCAACTTTGCGTAATCGCAGACTTCAGGACATTGCTATATTAATGTGAAAGGTTAAGAAGAACTTAGTTCCATCATATGTATCGGACCTTTTTCATTGTAACACGAGTAAGTATAATCTTCGAAACGCATACGAGTTTTTCTTTACCGAGATTCAACACTATCAAGTATAGCAAACATAGTTTAAGGCACACAGGACCTTTAATTTGGTCTAAGCTGGATAAGTCCATCAAATTGGCTGAATCAGTGAGCGCCCTTAATTTAAAATACAACCAAGGAAGCTTGACCTGACAAATTTAATATCCAATCATTGTAAAGATTGTTATTTGTGTGACAATTAGTCGCCACTGTAACTTGTATTTTTTGCAATTCCAGCTCTTATTAATACTCTTAGTTGGATCTCATAGATATTTGGGTTTAAACTGGAAGGGATTTTTAAATTTTTATTAGTTTGTGCTTTATTTTCTCTTAGATAGGTGTCTTCACTTTCAATAGTTTCTTGAAAAACTAGAACTAAAGACACGTTATTTAAGTTATTATTATTATTATTATTGTTATTATTATAAAAGTGGGTGACTGGGAAACTATCATGTGGCTCTTAAATTTTTAACGAATGACACTTGCTTAAACTCGAGTGTATTTCTTTACCTTTAAGCTTCCTTTTGGAAACTCAGTGTCGTGCACGTGATATCCTTTTGTCTTCTTCAGACAACAACTCGAGCAACTCGGATTTCGGATTTGCAACAAATGCGATGTCATCCGTTGAACCACTAGAATGCCGCTTCCAAGCTTCCGTACCTTCACTCCGGCCAAAAATATAAAAATATTAGAAACAACCTGAAATTGGTTTTAGCGGGATCATTGTGCGCACCTTTTTAATGTCTGGAAGCAAGATAGTTTGAAATTATTTGATGAGTTAGAAGTGGAGGGGCTCTCAAAAAGGCGGACTTAAGTGGTTATCCTGTTGCTGGCCACTGGTCTTCCTGTGGTAGTTTTTCTGTTTGTTTTAGTTTTATTTGCTGGTCTGTATTTTAGTTTTCTAATTTTAACAAAGTACAGTTATTTAACATAGAATTTTTATAGATTAGATGACAGTGAACTGAATTGAATATATTGTGTTCATATCTGCTCGTATTCTTGGGTTTCACTCACGTGGTCAACAGCCATGTTTTTCAACGAAAACAAAAGAAGGCGTTAGCATAATAATAGCTTTCAATTCCCGGAGGATTGGATCGGGACACCAACATGGCCGCCATTTCATTGTTTGGGGAAACCAACATGGCGGCCGTGACGTCATGTGAAATCCAAGAATATTAACTTCTTACTAACCGAGCTCGAGGGCCGTACTGGGGAATATTGGCCCGAGGTCGTGGCAGTACGGACCGAGCGCAGCGAGGTCCGTACAAAAACGACCGAGTGCCAATATTCCCCAGTACGGCTCGAGCTAGCTCGGTTAGTAAGTAGTTTATTATATGGCTTTTTAATTACCTTTTGCTTTGTTTTTGCAAGCCCGTAGTCGTCCCGTGGGCATTACGGGAGAATAATGCCCTACAATTCAGTCACAATTAGCCAATCAGAGCGCGCGTACTATTGCAGCCATATAATAATTATACATAATGTGTTTACATCGTACACAATATTCTTCATGTACCCGTTCATAAACGATGTTGGTAGTCTTAAACGGGCTGTGTCACAGCAGTGAAGTTGATTTTGTGTAGTTTTACCAATTACTCGCCCCCATTCGCTATGCAGCTTGACGTTGACGCAGAAATTGCCTTTGCAACACAACTCAAAGCTTCCTGAAAAAAGACGAGAATATACCGTAAATCCTCTATTAAGCCCTCCTTGACTTTAGCCCCTCAAACGTGCTTGAAATATATAAGCCCTCCAAGAGGGTGGGGGGGAGTTGTTAGTTTTACGTTTCGCTTGATTTGGTTGCCATTTTCCAGTCGCTGAATTTCGTGACATAGCCCCTTTAACAAAAATTTTGGTCAGTGTCAGGAGCTCGTCACTAGGAACAGAAACGAAAGAACTGCATTCCGATCCAGGACAAAACACTTAGGAAAAGTTCCGCTCCCCTTCACCACCACTCTCCTCCACAATGCTGCAAAGTACTGTGCAGGCGACATGGATTAGGGAGGGGATGGTGGGTGAAGGGGGGGAGTTGGGAGAATGTAATAATTTATCAGTCAGACAAATTAGAGAATGACCATTTTATAGTGGTGTGTGATATTTTCCCAAGGAGTTTTGTCTAAGATTGTGGATTATTTTCAGATGCCTGCATTCATTATATTTTTCTTTCATTAATTTATGTGTATGAGCAATATTTCGCGGGAAAGCTGTTGTGAATATTATAGAGATTTAACATAGCGTTTACAGTGAAAGGCAACCGCCAGACTGTTCTGATGGGCCTACTAGATTTAGTACAGATGGAAGTAGAAAGAAAACACACTTGGCTTAGAGAAAAGACAAGTCTCCGTTTTCAGCCCATATAGAAGAAACTTGTTTGATTTTGGCCAGTTGGCTACGGATAGCGAGCAACTCCTCAAAAAAGAGAAAAAAGAGAGTCAGTTATGAACGATCTATAACAATTTTTCCTTGTTTGACTTACCGGATAATGGTTTTTCGTTTTTGGTTCTTTTTATCCACAAACAAGTTGTTAAGTAGAAGAAAAACAAGAAGGAAATTCCACGCATACGGCAAACGCAAAAATTCCTACTTTCACGTAGAGATGTCAATCGGCAAACGCGAAAAATGGCGGGAAAATCCTAGTCACGTGGCCACTTTTGCCGTTCGCGTTTTGTGTAACGTGATGCTAAATCTCTCTATTTTGGGTACCCGCACGTGGGCTCCTGGCAGGGTAGCAGCTCTCGTAAGCAGGCGATGATTTGATATTGTAGCATCATTTTTTGTGTAAATCACTGTTTAAGTTCATTCTTTTCGGTTTGGGTAGTAAGCAAATCATATTGTTCCCTACGAGAGCTGCTAAATGAACCAAAGTTTGTCAAAAATATGAGCAAGGACCTGCTGGTCAGAAATAAATTACTTAAACATCAATCGTTGAATGTGTGTTCAATGTCGATTGGATTTTTAAAGAAAATTTGTCTTGAAAGTTTCCAAAAAAATGCTGTCAAAACGAGATATATCACGCTATAACTCTTTTTCGAAGTACTCGAACAATTTGACAGACAACGAGTGGGTGTACTGTATTCCATTTAAGTTCCCACACGTGGAGAAAACTGATAAGGAAGGCTGAGTCACGGATTTGATTGTTTCCACGGAAACATCTCCGAGCAAGACAAGACAGCTGGCAATGCAAAAATAACACAAAGTTTTCCGCAAGGCAGTTTTAAAATTTTGTATTGCTCGTCGCTAGCTGAACGGTTTCATCCAGAGAGAGAAAGAGAGAGGGAGAGAGAGTTATTATTTTCCTTGCAGCCTGGGGAAGCAATATAATAACGAACTCAGGTTTTGCGACACTGAACAAACTTCGTCCACGCTGTTTACACAATCATTCGTAGTCTTATCCCAGAACTATCTCGATGACACAGAAGTTAATTTCTGTAAACAAATTAATTGTGTTGCATACAGTAGATATTGAAAACGAAATGAATTGCAACGAGGTCGTTTTTTCTCAGTAACTTTTCACGCATTCCAGTTTTCAAGAGACAACACATGTAATCGCGAGTGAACTGAGAAAAATATTTAAGGTGAAATATTTTAAACTTAGATTTGCCTATTCATGTTAGTGTTAATTTACATTTTAAACATTGTGTTTTCAAAGCTTCATCTCCTGTATACAACAATTTTTAATGTACTCTTTGTCGAGGGTCGTTTAAAAACAACAAAACCGAAGTGATCGTTAACGTGGAAACTGTCAGATACTGATATGTGCTACTCGCTTCCCCCCTCAGTTTCTTCTGTTGTGTTCTGTTTTAAACATATCACAGAACAACCACGAAAGAACTCTGACATGGTTCCCTGATAGATTATTACGTTATCGTTTCCTTTCACATACGCTACCATATTAATTTTATAGTCAAACCGGTTGATTACTTCAGACAACACCGAGACGGGTTACATTCTTGCGGTTGGTTTTAACTTAAGGTAAATTTGCATTTTGGGCTTTGAAAACAAAGAAACTGAAACTTGTTCAAATGTCCCACTGATTGGTTGGCTGAATGTGTTAATTATTTAAGCTGTTAATTGGCCGTTTCTCAGCTTAAGAGGACCTTGGCTTCACAAAAGGCACGTTTCGATAAAACCTTGTAAAATATTGACAATGTTGCGAGAGCTTCGATTCGTTGCTGCCTAGCGATGCAATCAGGCAGTTTCTGTGGAACTCGATGCAGGTAATCGAAAATTGTAAACATATTCATTGTTCACAAACCGATCCGCCGAAGGTCGTAAAATTTAAAACATGAGAGTTTTCGTGCTTTATAAAGGCAGCAGACATTTGGTAGATGTCGCAGTTGGTCAAACAGTGAGCGATATCAAAGGTATACTCCGAAAGAAATTTGATCTGGATACAGTACAGAATGAAGATGGAGAGAATGATATGTTATTGACACTTAACTATGCTGGATCGAACTTGGAGGATGACTGGGTGTTTACAGACATAAGTATTCCACCAGGAGCTACTCTTCGATGCGAGCTTGTGGAAAACATCAAGACGTATTTAAATGTGAGCTGTTCGTATTCCAACGAAACGCTCCAATTCAGCGAATGGTTTGATGTCTGGGACACGAAAGTTGGCGATCTGAAAACGATGATTACTGAGAAAACAGGTTTACATGTTAGTGTATTTCGACTCGTTTCCCCGGAAGGGAAAGAGATGTACGATTGTCATCCACTGAAAAAGTACTTCGTTGATTATGGAGATACCATTCTGTTAGAGACTTGGAATGGTTGGGGCAAGTTCCTTCGGGCGGCGACTTTGGGTCAGCTTACGCCAACTTTGAAACACATGGTTAGTATTAACGAAGACCCGTTAGTCTGCAAGTACCAGCTTCGAGTCGCGTTATTCATCGCAGCACATTTTAACTACTCTCAACTCGCAGCTCAGCTCATCAAAAGCGGTGCCCGATGTGACGAGCCGGTTGGGCAACATCCTGTCAGAGAGTGGTGCAACAAAGATGTTCACCCGGATCACTTGAAAACTCCCGTTCACGAAGCGGCGCAGCAGGGAAGCTTGAACTGTTTACAAAAATTTGTCCACCACAACTACGCGTGCATCCTTGTCAAGGATATTAATGGCCTGACTCCGTGTAACATCGCACGGCGGTACAACCAAACGGAATGTTTTAAGCTCTTAATAGCCGAACAGTTTCGCTCTCGAAGCACGTCCGGGTTGTCGCTTGGGATTTATTGGCGCGTACGGAAATGGTGCGAACGTGCAAGAGACAGAGCAATTGTGTTCCATAAGCACTCACCAAATCCTCTGTTGCTCGAAATGGAGCACAGAAATTCCCGAAATGCGGTGGTTGGGCAAAAAGTTCAAGTTGATGGGTTTGGAGAAAATATGCAAACTGGTGCCTCTAAGTTACAGCTTTCTATGGCGCTAAAAAGCAATAAAAACAAGGCTTTGACAGGTGTGGAAGCGAATGCGAGAATGAAATCAATACGCGATGCGGAGAATTTTACAGAAAACGATGTTTTCCAGTCTTTGACCTATACTGCGAACGAAGGCGTCGCTGCCATTGCGGTGAATAGTGCTATTTCGAACGAATCCGCTGCGGAAATTGCTAATATCACTAAAAAAAGACTCATCAGCGCGAACTGCTCGCTTCCCATTGTTCACAAAATTGCACATCACCATGGAGAGACTTCGGACCCAGAAACCTCCGTAAACGAAAAATTGCAAATTAAGAAAGAAAGTCAAACGAAACCCACAGCCTTGTCGAAGAATCAACACAGGGCTTACAGGTGGAAAGAGGCGGATGTTTCGAACAAGGAAGTTCAAAGCGAAGTGGCTTGTTTTTGTCAAGAACACAAAGAGAACAATGAAAAACGTACGCAACCTATCGAAAGGATTAACGACCTGCCATTGATCAAGGCAAACACCAGTTTGGTTGGTGCAAACAAAAGTGATAAGATGCCAAATATTCAAATTCGCGATGATTGCGGTGAAACCAGAACTCCTGAAGAAAGGAAGCGTGACTTTTTTGTCACACAAAAGGCTGCGGTTAACTTAGAAAGTCGACGCAACAAGACCGAAATAAGTGATACCAAAGAATTTGATACAAACAAGGAATTAGAACAAATACCACCGATAAATCCAGTCAATGCAAGTTCGAATTATTCGAGATCCGATGACCCTCACTTTAAATTAAAATCTGCCAAAAGTTCAAAAAGCGATGGAGAACTAATTAAACACCGAAGAAGTCGTTCTTTGTCCTCAACGAGGCACCGTCCGAGCTCTAATTTAACTGGGCGCCGCAGGGCTTCGTCTAACGAAGAACTGAGCCTGCAGTTCATGCGCATGTTCAATAGAGTCACTGGACACGACTTGCGCGAGGCTGCTAAGGAGAGCATGGATGTTGCGATGACTTTTCGAAAAAAGCGTTGGCTTCAACGGGTTAATATGGCGATTGAGTTTAATAATAACACTTTTATTAGACAGCTCGAAAGCTATAGAAGCAAACGCAAAGAATCACATGCCTCATAACGTATGCGTGATTATTCGGATCGTTTTCGTTCTACGTAGGAGAACATGCGCCGTAGGGTTCTTATAGCCAAAAAATTCATTGGCAATTTGAACCTTTCGGCGCCTGCTCACTCCTCGTGCTAACATGAATGCACCAATTAGAGACGTTTTTGATTGTTCTTCACGAAAACCAATGAGAAGACACTTTGTTTCAGGGTTCCCAAGAGCTTTTCTCTCCCTCGGTTGGTTCACTAAGGTGTGGGATTCCGATTGTATAAAACCACCTTCCATCTCATCTGCGTCTCACTAAAAAAAATCAAAACAAAAAAAGCAAAACAAAAGAACATATTGTATCATGCCTTGATTCCGCAACTCACTCTTTTTGTTGGAGTCAAAATGGGACTGGGTTAAGCCCTTAGGGTAACGACAACCCAGCAACAGCTTTGCATGTTCTACGCACCTTATTCCAAAATGGCCGTCAGTTTAGTATTCTTTTCTTTGCTTGCAAATTAGCCCTTGTTGCCTCGTTCTTAAGCTGAGATTTCAAAACAATATTTCACCTTGAACGAGGCAACAAGGGCTAATTTGCATGCGAACAAAAGATTACTAAAATGGTGGCCATTTGGGAATAAGGTGTATGAGGGCATTAAACCGGTTGTGCTTCATTTCTTTGGTGACTTCTCCCAAAACGAGGTATCTATTATTTTGCATTTTAAGAACTATCTTTATTCCTGTGTAATCCATGTGAGCGTTATCCGTAGTGATGGAAATTGGCCCACACAACTGTGGTCAAAGAAAAACTCTGACTAGAGTGGATCCATTTCCGTTACACGGGCTTATGCTCAGATCGACCAAACGAGAATAAAGAGAGCAGTTAAAATTAAATTACTCTCTAATAGATATCTTTTTGAAGTGTAAGTGCCACAGAACCCACGTTTCAAAATGTATCCCGGCTTTCTCTGTTAAAAAACGGACCATTTCTCGTATTAACAAAGACAATTTGTCAGCATCACATGAGATAATCCACCGTCCTCGAGAGGAACTCGAATGGCCCGGCTAGCTTTTTCAAAAACTAGTTTTCATTTCACGTGTGCAAGGGGTTGGAGTAATCGACATCCTGGAACATCATTCCTAAAGAACGCGGATTTATTTTCAGCGGTATTCGGTTCCTGTTTCTTTCGGAGTTGTCGTTTGGCAACTAAATAGTGATCACAGTCAGGCCAATAACCATTGTCAAATTGCCTTGACGACGGACAGTCAGCCACATTGGAACAGTTGAATTAGAACTCTGCTATATTGTTTTGTTCCAATAACTTAAAATCAATTGCAATTAAATCTCTGATTAGAATAATTTCTTTCTTTGCTCGGAGCCACTGTGATTGTAAACTTCCTTTTTAGGAACGTTGTGTCAAACTTCCAAAAGCAACATTTGGCGGACTGTCGCAAGATTTGTCCAAACTCTGTCTGGAATGAGCACACAGGCCAGGCCTTAATTAAAGTGCGGTAATTATACTTTTGGAAAAAAGCATGGTAAATTGTTTCCTTAAAAATTTTACTTTTGCTTTGTTTTTGCACAATTTGTGACCTGACCATTGCATTTGTCAAATTAACCTATCAGATGAGGGGAGAGACAGGAGTTGGGAACTTAAGCAACGGCATATACATATCGCTTAGCTCGATGTTTTACTTTTTTATCCCTTGACGAAGTGTCCCAGAACATTTAAACGATAAATTCATTTCATTCTGATGCTTTCCAGCCTTGATGAAACAATGCATTTTAAGACTTGTGTCAGTACTCGAACGAATGCATTTGTAAACAAATTCTGTAACCTCTCTCCTCTTGTTCCTTAGACGTTGCAGAGTTCGTACTGGTATTCTGCTGGGTTCACGATCACGTCTAAATGCACAACGATGTTTACGTGGATGCTCCTTTCGATTAACATGAGATAGCTCATTTGATACATGATTCTTGATAGGTTCACTCATAAACATTCGCTCGTAAATTGATCTCTCGTAAAGTTCGTGGAGCGACGCAGTTCGAAAACGCTCAACGTCTTTTAGTGTGGATCTACCGCGAACGGTGTGTGCGTTTGTATGTGGTATGAGCGTATTTGGAATCATAGCATGGCGCTCTAACTTTTGACAACGACACCGCCTTTGTGCAAGCCATCAATTTCGTTCCCACTAGCTGTAATTCCTTTGGTCAGCAAGGGAGTACATTCCGCTGGACAAGGGTAACGCAGGCTGTTAGATTTCACGCATGCGCTTTACAGCCTCAACGGTGATTTGTAACTGAACGTGGAAAACGAAGCCTAATTTGAAGAACTCCACAACTCAGCGATACAGCCCCTCAATGAGGGCAAATGCATTAATGATAACGAAAGTGGGGAGTACTACGGAGTATTACAGTAACTTCTAAATCCAGTATAATTTTCTTGACTACATGAACATAATCAACCTCAAAAATAATACTGTAGTGGCAAGATAATTCATAGTAACTGAGGTTTAAGGCCTAACAAAAAAAGGAAGGGCAATATTATTTACTGTGAATCGCAGCTACATTACCTCTAGTTATTTTGTTTTTTATTTTAAATTTATAATAATACGGCATGATGTTCTGTCGAGCAGGTTTTGTCATTTCAGTACTGTTGTTTTGTACTTTAAAAAATGTCCTGTTTGAAAGCCAGTATGTATCATAATTTTTCTCACTCCTTATTTGGGTCAACAACAGTAACTATCATCATTGGTCCTGGTGCTTATAGTAAAATATTATTTTAATAATACTATTCACTTGTTGTTGAGAAGGACTTTTTTTTGTTTTACAGTTTAAGTGTTTGCTGAAGAGTAAATAATATATTATTCAAGGAAAAGAATAGCTTGGGGAATAAGACAAAGTTGAGCAACTTCTAAAGAATCTTCAATAGAAACTCTACTCTGGTTGATGGCCCTGAATATGGCCCTCACCTTAGTAAAGGTGTGGACCAATACAAGTATTGGTCTGAGAAGTATGCAAAGGATAAAAAAGTTATTTGTTCCTTGGACTTGTTGTTGTCTTGTTTCCCATTTCAAATGGAAAGCACCCAAGAAGAAAATTAGAAAACATTATTAGTTTGAGCATGTCAACATGAATGATGAACACCTCTACAATTAATGGTTATTTCTTTGTGATCAGGTGGGTGTTGTAACACTGCCGTTGCTGTGGTGCCTCCTACAGGTGTTGTTTCTGTGTCATCGACAGCTATGTCTCTGCCCTCCTCATCCAGATCATCCTTCATTATCAGGAGAGAATGGATGTGATCCATACTTCATTTCCATTTGCCAATGTTTCGAATTGCCGATTTCCTGACCATAGCTTCGCGGAGGTTACCACAAAATGCCTACCAAGAAACAATACAAAGCAATTTGGCGTTATCGGTTATCATTTTTTAGTACAAAAACACAAGGTGTTATCAATGAGAAAACAAGACATTTTCAGTAAAAATATAACGCAGGGGAAAATATGGAAACACAACACACAAAAAAATATATTTGTAAGCTTGTGTACTTTACCGTGACATTTCAGGAAACAATGTTGATGGAACTGGATTGTGTCATAACGTGATTATTCTTCCCAACTGTCAGTCGTGATTCATAATTACTTGTGATGTGATTCATTGCTTGCACAAGAGGCTTTTGCACGATATTGCTGACTCGAATTTCCGCTTCATCAATTGTACATCCATTACAAGGTATAAATCATTTTGTACTGCAAGTACTTTCGCATTTATAAGAGTTTAGAAATCCGGAAAGTTCTTTCTGACAGGTAAATATAAAATTCTGAACGCTGTGTTTGATATAGAATTCATTAACTGCGAATATACGTGACTCAAGCATGAAGCTATCATGGCGGCAAGAATTTTCTGTGAGCGCGAGATCACACAAACTCGAGCATGCGCAGATCATGACAGTGTCCCTTTAATTTTGGTTTCACGTCTACAAAACCAAAAAACAAAAAACCTGGTTTCCTCTTTTTGCTTGGTTGCTTCCCAATGTTTATTTCTAGTTTGTCAGCAATTTCGTGAGTTTAGCCTTGCATGAAATAGAAAGGGTCTCATTTCTACCACAAATTTTGCTCAGTAAAGGCCTACTGTAGCAACTGAATCATTTAAAAAGTGGTTGGTTACTGTTCCAGATAACATGGCGTCTCTTGACGGAAACTGGCAAACAAAGAAACCTACCATCGGAGAAAGAACCAAGTTTATGTTCAACAACGACCTCTTCAGCGACGTGAATTTTGTTGTTCGTAAAAGCGATAGCGAAAGTGAAAGCAAACAAGCGATTCCAGCTCACAAGTTAATGCTGTCGATTGGCAGTCCTGTGTTTGAAGCCATGTTTTACGGTGAGCTAGCGGAGACTAGTGATTCTATTGAACTGCCTGACTGTGAATACGAGAGTTTGTTGGAGTTGTTTCGTTACTTGTACAGCGATGAAGTAAACTTAAGCGGAAGTAATGTGATGGGGGTGTTGTACTTGGCGAAGAAGTACATAGTGCCTTCTCTCGCCGTTAAATGCACGGAATATTTGCTGGATAACTCGGATCCATCCAATGTTTTCACCATCTTACTATCTGCACGGAAATATGACGAGAAGAAGCTAATGGATCGATGCTGGGACATGATCGACAAACAAACTGAAAGTGCAGTGAAATCGGAAGGATTTGCGATAATTGACAGACCTTTACTTGAAGAACTCGTTGAAAGGAATACCCTTAACATCCCGGAAGTGGAATTGTTTAAAGGTGTAGTTCAGTGGGCAAACAAGAGAGTGGCAAGGCGAGGCATAGTCGCAGATGGACGAGAGAAAAGAAGCATCATCGGAGAACGGATCATAAAAGCAATTCGCTTTCCCATTATGAAGCAGGATGAATTTTCCTCTGTTGTTATGGGCAGCAGAATTCTGTCTCACGATGAAGTATCCAATTTGATCAAACATTTCAATTCAGGTGAAAGGTCCCCAGTGGAATTTCCAATTTCAAAACGATCCGGACCCCAGGTTATGTTGATGCGGTTTAGTAGGTTTAATTCAGTGAAATTTGGCTGGCAGAATTCAGGGTACGAAAACCTGGTGAGATTTTCTGTCGACCGCGACATTGAACTGCTTGGGGTAAACCTTTTTGGCTGCAAGGACGCAGTGTATTCAGTTGAGCTCGATATATTCCAAGGCAGTGATTACATTGTTCGGGAACATGGTATCAGGGTCAACAGCGCCGCGGGATCATTTTCATCGGTACTAAATGAGTCAGGTGAATATTATGGTTTTGATGCCCTGTTTGACAAGCCGGTTTCCTTAAGAAAAGGTTACTGCTACGATTTATCATCAACAATCCATGGCCCTCAATCCTGGTACGGTATGAATGGTCAGAACACAATAATTTGTTCAGGTGTTAAGTTTCATTTTTGGAGGCCGAGTTACTTTCCTGAAAATGTCGATGCAGTTACAAAAGGGCAGTTTAATGAAATCATTTTCAGGTTTTAGAGTAGTTATCAAGAAAAGTGAAAATGTTTGGACTGTAATCACGGCGTTATTTTTTTTGAATGTCAGCTACTGTATGATGAAGGTAGACTTATAGCTATGCGAATGAACAACAATGAATAGCTTTGTGGGAGATTCCGCACCACCGAGATCAAAGATCGTATTTGTTGGATTGAAGGGATTGAAGCAGTAAATTGGTTCCACACATTTCTAAAAAATAGGCAAACAAAGTGATTTTCACGTCATCTATTTCCAAATAGTAGGTCCATGACAGCATTTTCCAGTTGTCCCAAATCTGACAAAAAATTTTAAGAGTTTATATGGTTTTTGGGGACGCAGCCTCAACATTAGAGACGTTTGTATGGATTTTTAATTATTTTAAGTCCGTAACTTGGTCTCTGTTCGACCTAAAAGCATCAAACTTGGACAGATGGTCAATCTCAATATTATCTTTTATGTGATGGTTTCAATTTATCGATTGTTTCAAATTTGGAACTCGCCCCAGTTCCATGCGCAATTC
>JALIRR010005765.1:22500-25000 GCA_023091755.1 Montipora sp. Colony 1 RG-2022 | reverse complement strand
CAATCTATTTTATGGCTATCTGCAAAACAAAATGGAAAACAGTGTATTTTATTCCTATTTTACAAACCAACGTTTCCACAAAATAGAATAAAAATAGTCTATTTTAAGGGCTATTTTGTGGTTTGGTATAATAAAACAGCGATAAAATAGACCACTGCTTGTAAAATAGGGTTTAATTAAATAGAAGTAAAACAGCAATAAACTAGATGGTCTATTTTCCTTATCAAAGAAAATAACAATATAATAGAACTCAACAAAATTAGAATAGGATTGAAATAGGTATGATAGCAATAAAATAGAGGAATAACTTTGTAAGAAGCATGGCACCAGCTATTTATGATTCAGAACACTTTTAAAGCATGTAAGAGCATATTTAATGCATGGCAACCTTAAAGTGTTTCGTGTTACTACTCTGAGTAATTATCATTTATTCAGCTTTCAACATAATGTGGCCAAAAAATAGATTAAAGCAAACTAGTTACCATTCTAAAACTTGTTGATGAAAGCAACTATCAATTAGCAATTATATACGTATAGGAAAAACTTACGCGCTTTTTATGGCTCTGTATCTTTCTTTCCCAGCTGAGGAAAATGGAAAAAGGAAAAGTTGATGATGTAGCAACAATAATTGTACTTGTGGAGCCGTTGATATAACACCAAGGAGATTCAGTTTTCTACCTTTTAAGGATGTACAGCAAGAAATAAAAATTACGTAAATGCACACATGGCAAACTGTCCACCAAACGATTGGGAAAAATAGTGGTGAATCAAAACTTTCTATCCCTGGTTTGCGAGGACAAAAGATGTGCATCACTTCCCCACCAACGGTTTAAAACTTGGTGTTGTCTGAATCGGTGCATACAGCAGACTAACCCTAACTCGCAGTTGTTGAAAGTTAATCATTTTGAAATGGGTGCCTAGATCACCCTATGTAAAGGAATCCAGGTGGCCCTCTTTTTGCAGATCCCAGCCCGTGGATTCCGGATCCCGAATAGTGGATCCCGGAGTAGTAATGTAATGCACTCTGAGGCAAAAGGGAATTACTCTTGGAAAACTGTATGGTTTTATATTTTGGTCCAATGCATAGTTTCTTTAACATGGTTTGAAGCGAAGCCTGCGAGTAGCGAGCGACAACGCAGAGGGCGAAGCCCTCGAGCAGGGGACGGCGAGCGTTGAAAACTCTACGGCCGAGGCGGAAAGAGCGAACGAAGTGAGAAATGGAGGTCGTTTGAAATAATGGAAGTGTTATGGTTCAATGCGATCATTTAAAATATGTTATTATTTTTTGAAAAACTATATGGAAAACATTTTTGGCTTCGATTTTTGGAATACTCGAAGTTTTTAAATATCCACATAATCAAATGAAACAGGAAAGAATCACCATAGCGTGACATTTTCGGAAAAAAGCATGCTTGTCTGACGCCTTGGCATATTAATAGCATCTACTTTGAATGATCTAATTGGTTTAAACATCTCTGAAACAGTTAGATCAAGGCTATTAAAGCGATTAGGATTAATAATTACATATGAAAAAAAATTATGTTTACCAATCATATATAAAACGTATTGTAATACTATTATACTATTATTCATGAATTGAAAAATATGGGTTACGTAAGTTGTGACTTTTGTGACAAAAAATCAGCACATGATACAGATGGAAGAATTGTAAATAAAAGAAACTTATTGTTGTCATAATAAAGATAATTAATGATAATGGAATGATCGTTTGTAGAAAATGTGGTGTTATAGATTCATATGAAACAGCACTAGAGTATATAGTTTTTTAATGAAAATAAATATAACCTTAGACGAAAATCGCTATATAAAAGAACATATCACATTTTAAACGTCATCAATGATATAGAAGAAAAAAAGTATAAACAAATTAGTTGTCATAATAGAGAGAAAATCCTGAGAACATTAATTTTAATTAATAAAGTATTACCGCAGGTTAGTGACCGCAAACATGTAATAAGTATTAAATTCGTTTTGAGGCAGATATTTACAATTTTGGGAATGGAATATAAATTTATTCCACTTTCGAAATCAAATAAAACATAAAGATTCTGTTAGATGTGATAGAAGCAAGTTTATGAATTAATTAAGGATGATGTTGCTAATATTATCAACAAGTTGCCTGTGTGATTGTCATACATCATTCAAAGGGGTTTTTCCCTATGAGTGAGTCGTCAAAAATAAAGTTTATGAGAAAGTTTTATTACAAAGTTTACTTGAATTTTTTATCTTCCTGCTTTTCGCATCTATTAGCAAGAGGGCATATATCAATGATCGTCTCATTTAGAACTCTCATTTCAAAAATGAAATTAGTGTGATTGAATTTTCCCCCTCTTAATGACGCTCTTAAATCGACTAACATTTTTTCATATGTTGTGAAAGCAAAGTTACACATTTCAATTTTCTTTTTATAATCTTTGATTTAGCTAAACGTTTAAAGCAATATATAAACCAGCACCTGAAATAGTCCCTACGATAACAG
>JALIRR010005765.1:12500-15000 GCA_023091755.1 Montipora sp. Colony 1 RG-2022 | reverse complement strand
GAATAGCGCTACCCGGCGGATAATTCACTATCCAGTAGATACGTAATAGCGGAACCAATTGCACTATCCGATGGATAGTGATTTATCCAGTGGATAGCGCTATCCACCCTTCGAAAAACTGGGGCCAGAACTCATACATTCAATCAACCTTTGAACTAACACCTGTAACACTTGACCACTGTGGCTTTAACAAGCAAACGATAATCGCCACTTAATTAATAATGTGGACTGAGCAATTATGGGGGAAAAAACTCCCATGTGTAGTAGTATTTCAGAAAGAAGGTTTCTGGAATTCCCGGTTTTCACTGTTACAACATCATCAAAACCATTCAACAAATTTAGTCAAGAATCAAAAAGACAAAAGAAGATGAATATTCAAAGATTCAGGGCTGTGCAATGTTTCGTGCAGGAGATATTCGAAGAAATATTTTACTCAAATTTACAAGGCTTTGCATGGGGACGTCATGTTTGTATCCCTCTGACGGGCACAAATCCGGCGGTCAGAAGCTAACAAAAACGTGTCATTGAGTTTTGCTATAAAAAGCCTGTAGTCGTCTTCTGAGGGTTCATAAACATCCACATGGGTTCTTATTCTCATACAAGGACTGTTCAGATTGCGAAATCTCAGTGGATTAGTCACTTTTTTAAATCTACACTGTACGTGACAGCATTCTCGGCCGCCATTTCAATATCGTGTAACGCAAAGGCTTATAAATTCTACCTTACTTTATCAAAAGACGAAAAACCCTATTGTAGCGACAGCAATTAAGAATATAGACCAAGTCTAAATTTATAACATAATTTACTTCTTCAGTCCTAAGTAGAAAAACATTGCAACAATGAAGCCTCAACACTCTTCAAAGGATCAAGGTTCATCAGCAGTTACACGTGACACATACCAAAACCGCTGGCCGCATGAAAATACAAGCACAAAACAAAATAGAATGTCTTCAATAACTCATGCGCAGTAAGCGCATGAGGTATAAAATGCCCTTCGTTTCTTGTTTTCCGTGTCACATTAGTGCATGGAAATTTATGCTTGCATACATTTACATACATGACTGTAACTTTACGTGGGGCAGGGGGTAGGGGATTATTCAAAACAATTAATAGCTGCTGAAAAATGTATTGTTGAGTCAGAGAAATTAATCGAAAGACTTGAAGAGAAGTATTAGAGTCTTAAAATATATGTATGCTTGGAATATCAGTCCATTTTGCATGACAAAACAAACAATACGTGTTTGAAGAAATGAACCATCCCTCTCATGTTTCAATCCTTAAGTAGACTTGCCACAATTCCACCTCACGAGAATCCCTGGAGAAAATGTTTTGGCGAGCGAAGCGTGATTTTTCGGATGCGAATCTACACGACACGAAGGACTTTTGAAAGTCTAGCCCTTAAGATGTGTCATTTTCTCTTGGATGTGCATGGTCGCGCCCGAATCATCGCATGCATCTTGACTGTTCAAACTTTGTGATTGTGGTCGCCGTCGTACGGCCCGGTTCGTACGCGGATCGAGCTGTTAGAATAAATCTCTTCCGATTGTGGAGCCAAAGGTAAGTTGTTGACATTGAAGACAAAATTATATACTTTTTTTCTAATTTGTTTTACAAATAAACACTTTGCACGAGAGCGGGGATCGACAGAAAGGTCATCCAAACTCCGGTCATCTCAGCTCCAAGTGATCTTTGAGAACCTTTGAGCAGCTTTGAGCGAAACTGAGAATACCTGAGAAAAACTGATTCGACTTTTAGCAATCTGAACTGTTCTTAGAACTACTGTTATTGTCAGTATGGGCATGCGACTAGTCGTTGATATTGCATTCTGTTTATTTGGTGGCAAAGGAATTTAGAGGATGCTTCAAGGGGAAATTCTGGTTTTCTGTCTTACTTTTGTTTTACTTAGAGGCCATTTATTTGCCAGTATTGAAAAGTTTGGTTCACATTTATGAAATGTAACAAATTAATCATCTGTGGCTTTACAAAGATCTATTTGTATCGCTTTACATTCCTGAGTTAATTCGACTCGCAAATGACGTACAAACAACCCAGGTCCAGGAATTGTTGATCCAACTAAAACTATTGCCGCACCATACAGTCAAGTATGGTACGGCAAATGCAGGCAGACAACGTGTAGCAAGGGTGACCCGAAAACACTGACCCCCGGTCCATGGACCCCCCCACGGACCGGGTCCATGGACTGCCTTACGGACCGGTCCACGGACTGTCTCTACGGACCCCCCCCCCCCCCTACGGACAACCCCAAAAAACACAGAATTAAAAATAAATAACAACTGAAAATTTGTTTATACCGGTTGTATGGATAGACCACTCTTGCCGGTGAAATCTCAGCCGTTACGCTCCGCAAATCAGATTAAGGCTCAGGTGTTGCCTTTTCCTTCGCTGTTGACCGAAGTTTCTTCCGCCATTTGTTTGTTTTGTGTGTATGTGGAATAAAAAAAAAAAAAAAAACGTTCTCCCGCCATTTTGTTCAGGACAG
>JALIRR010005765.1:0-7500 GCA_023091755.1 Montipora sp. Colony 1 RG-2022 | reverse complement strand
AATAAAGTTATTAGTATTATTATTATTATTATTATTATTATTATTATTATTATTATTATAATTATTATTATTATTATTTAAACTGTCAACAAAAGTACAAATAACCTGGCAGCGCATGAGTATAGGCTACATAGAGCCTCTTGTTAAACTAAAATCTCAAAAGGATTGATAATTCCTTATTTTTAAATTTTGATGACATCACGTGAAAACCAAGAATACTGTATTATTCAAGAAATGGTCATTTTTATAACTGACTTTTAAGTTCTACAAGTACCTGTAATAGGTAGGTCTAGAGGATGGTCAAGCTTTGTGTTAGACCTTACTTTTTTTTTTTAATTCCATAGTAAACGTTAAGCCAAGTACCGGTAAGCTTATTTGCAGAGTATTTGCATAACAAAATCAACAACTGAAGTTGGAGATACAGAATTTCCATTTTTTGTAAGTACCTAAAGTGTAAGACAAATTCCATTGGATGTGAGTTATACATCTCATTTCAATTATTTGATTCTCTATATCTGATTTGGCCTCTTCCTCCAATGGAGGTTGAGAACAGTACAGTGTATTTGCAACCAAACGAAATTCGAGCGCAATTTTCAACCAAACGAAAGAAAGGATTGCATGCCAGAGGGAGCCGGGAATTCCATGATATTTTCAAATTGTTCAACAGCACTGTCACAAGCCAAACGAATTTTCTTTGCGTCAGTACGTTAGTCTTTCTCTACCTGAAGATTACTTGCTAAAGGTACTCGCGCCTTTTCCAGGACACTCAGATGAACTTACATAACTACGAGAGGTTCATCTGATGGATTCATTTTATAATACATAGCAACTTAAAGACTTGGTATGACTACATTTTAAGACATAATTACTCAGTGAAAGACGATTTTAATAGGCTCTCACTCTTTGCTATGGCCCCAAACAAGTCAATCGAAATGCGGAATGGTTTGCGAAGCCAGCCAAACAAACATACGGTGCTCTGTAAGTTGCCTCGGGGCCGAAATCGATTGCTCATCAGAGCATGAGTCATGCTCAGACTTTCACCAATGAAAAAGTTTATCCAAACGGATTATCTCAGAGTTGCTCGTTTCCCGACCCGCTGGCCAAGGGGAACGAAGACTCTGGGAACGAGATAAACAGTTTTTAAAACTCAAACCACTATGATATAAACTCTTGTTCTTAATCAAAGCACATTGTCATGCCTCAGCAGAACCTCGTTTGCGAGCTGAGTGCGAGTAGAGGTCTGGGAGAGAAATTAAACGAACACGAAAGATCACCGATCGAGAAAACAAACACATAAGTCAACATATCATGTTTTTATTTGTTGTAACAAAAAATGAATACGGAGAGTGAACTTCTTATCACCTATTACGCGACTAGGGCGCATGTTGGGCTCGGTAAGCAGTTTTATAATGAAACATTTTTAAAATTTAGGCGCCATTTATGCGCATGGCGCACGACAAGAATGGACCTTTCACCAATGAACAACCTATTGCCCTGTTAAAAGGAAATTAATAATGTGCCACAAGAAGCTCTGGACTTAATAAAAGGTATTTAAAGACGCAAAAGAAAGTTTTTCTCTCAAGTTTCATAGCAGAGTTGAATATTACTAAGAATGCCACATCAGTGAAGCCGCTCTTCTTTTTCTGAAGGATGATATTGATGAATGGTAGTCATTCCAAATTCAGGGACATCGAGCGACTCATTATCAAGAAAGTTATCAAATTAAAGAGGAGCAATCCAGAGCAGGAAGAATTTAATGTCTGTAATGTTAAATTCAGTACTCTTAATCTATCATGTATCGGTTTTGATAGATCAAAATGCAGTGTTTCTTGTGTATTATAATCGTGAACAGTCCACTTTGGTTTGAATTTAGTTGATGTCACCTACTGTCATTAAATGTTCCAACCAGAACCTCATTGGATGTCGAAACAAAGGGTCTTTTGTTCCAGTGGTTTTGTTGCATTTGAATAACAAAAGCAATGTTTGTAAATAGATACCTTCCCTTAGTTGATTGAAACTCATCGACAAAAAACTCCGAAGCGCTGCACTGCACACACCTCATCATGAGAATTGTCAAGGTGGTTTATGAATTTGCCTCCTACAACATTCCAAGTTCTTCTCTTTTTTGATTGAACGGTTTCAAATTTATTTTCTTGTTGTGTGACAATGAAAACACTCCACTGTCACACTACTAACTGCAGATAAACGGATGACAACTTACAGTAATATTTTATTTACAGATGCCTGAGCGAAAAGTTTGACCATATCATTCCAAAACAATATTATTGTTGGCTCTTCACTGTGATGAAAAAAATGTTAATGAGATTTTGCCTGATTGTTCTCTTGTTGAACTGTAGTACTTAACATATTGCTTGAGGTCAGAATTTCAATAACAAGTTATTCAAGTTGTAAATAACTGCAGTTATAAGTTTTGAATGACAAGTTCATTTATTGATAATTTCTCTTCATTTGAAACAGCAGTACAGTGCAATGTAACCCAAATTGAATGCAATCTATTTGATGATCTCGTCTCTAGTCTACCATGAAAAAAACATTGAACTCCCTATGCCCATAACTCCGAGATCCAGTCTACTCAGGGAACAGCACCACAGGAAAGAAAGGCGTTGTGCATGCACATGGGAATTATTTACCATGATGATGAGATAGACCTAAGGAGCCCTTGATAGTTTCAATAGTAACCTTTGATTTATTTTAGATACCACAGCGATAGAGAAAAACCTAATTTGCTTTTACGTCAAACACACATGAATATGCTACTGCAAAACTAGTTTCGTTTACAGACCTTGTCAGTTGCCATATTGTTCTTAGTTTAAATTCAAGACCACTCCGTGTAGTATTGCACGAAAAATAACCACAGTATCTAACCAACAAAACAATGACAAGGTTTATGAAAATAAAACAAAAAAAAAACAAGACCCAACGACATTAAAATAGAATAAAACAAAATAAATGAATAAATAAGCAATAATCTGTCTGTAATGTGCAACAACCATATGCAGTAAAGTTTGTAGCTTCATTTTATGTTACAATAGTGATCAGGTGTCCACCTTTTAGATATTTATTTTTGATTTGCATGCCCCTATAAGCTGCAGAGCTTTAATTTTTATTGTGCTAAAATACCACGCACCGGTGGCTCAGTTGGTTGATCATCGGGCTGTCATGCGGGAGGTTGTGAGTTCAACTCCGGCCGGACCAACACTCAGGGTCTTAAAATAACTGAGGAGAATGTGCTGCCTTTGTAATTACATCTGCAAATGGTTAGACTTTCAAGTCTTCTCGGATAAGGGGCCCGTTTCTCAAAAGTCCCGAAACTTTACGGGCCGTTTTCGGGTGTCACAATTCCCTTTGTATCTCAAGAACGGAGAGAATTTAATACCTCAAACTTCACAGTTATTTTTCTTTTTGTTGCCTTGAAAATATGTTAAAAGATCGGCTTTCCAAAACAAGCGGTTGGCAATTTCATAAATGGCTTTTCGGGCCCGAAAGTTTTCGGGACTTTCGAGAAACGGGCCCAAGGACTGTAAACCGGAGGTCCCGTCTCATAACCCTTGTTGGAAATTAAATAGTATGGGACCCACTCACTGTTCGATAAGAGTAGGGGACGTAGTCCCCGGTGTTGTGGTCTAACCTAAGCTGGACGGGGGCATCTTTCACTTCCATAAAAATTAATTGTAAACTGCATAACAAGCAGTCTGGCAAAGTCCCCCACAAAAGTATTGTAAAATTAGTCCTGAAAAGCCCCGTGGGGGACTAGACTAATAGCAAATCATTGTATCATTGTATCATTGTACCAATGAGTGACCAAAGTCTGTCTGTCTGCCCAATTGATACATAAACTAAAATGCTGTAGGTCAAGCCTAGCGCTCGATATTGCACACTACAGATTTTACAATTAAGGACGGTGCCTACTAATTAAAGATATTTTTGCCCCAGTTTATGATTGTGCAGGAACTGTAGATCTTAACAAGTGTTATTGAAATCCAAAAAGAAACTTGGGGGTAACCACGCATTTTTAAAAGATAATTCATGAATAATATTGGTAAATAGCTTTAAAATGCAAAGCAATGTATGGCGTTCTTTCTCAAATTGAAGCTTAATTATCTCTCAAAAATGCTTGGTTACCGTCAATTTTCTTTTTGGATACCAAGAGTACTTACAAAGATCTACTTTCTCCGGATAGTTTTAAACCGCGCAAAAATAAATTATCCCTGCATTAGTAAGCATCACCGATAGTAAGACGGCTCCTTTGGAAGCCACCGCATCAAATAAAAGCCATGATCAGTAATAACACCAGATATACTCATTTCTTCCAATTGTAAACAATTGCTGAACAATTCACATTGGTTGTGACTAGAATGGGTACTCCAAAATAATGTGAAACACTTAGTTTCAGAAACGTAAGTGTTAATCGATCGTGGGGCAAACTCGATCCATTTTGAAGGCTACCATTGACCTTAGATATCTACAGTCTTTTTATAAACTAAAAGGTTAATCGATCGTGGGGCAAAGTCGATCCACTTTGGAGGCGAACTTGGTTAACTACGGGGCGAACTCAGCTATATATGGGGCTAACTTCAAGGGGGCTAACTTGCTTCGGTGCGAAGGCACCGTAATTTTTGTCACTTGGCTCCATGGTCATTTGGTTCCAAAAAAGTCAGATCGTTCAACAACATAGTCGATTCGCACCCTCAATCATTAACAGCAACCTGTCCATTATTTTTGGGAGATGTAAAGAACGAGAATGCAGTCTGGGGGACTAGTCATGCCCAGTTATTCTCAGTGAGGCAAGTTGTCCATATACAGTGGAACATCGATTTAACGAAGCTCTATATAACGAAGTCATCGGTATATTATCGAACGATGTTCTTCAGCCCGGGCAAAGTATCAGTAAAATGTATGAAACAGAACCTCGATATAACGAAATCCTCGTTATTACGAACGCAATCCAGAAGCCCAAGCGTAAAATATATACCCTGATATAACGAAGAAATGTCAACACGTGACAAAAGACAATGAAAAGATGAATGCGAAACAGACCAACAAGGATGAAAATCCTTTAATCAGCCTTTAACCCTGTAACTATAGAACAACTTCACAGTTACAGTAAGAGTTCATTATAAATGCAAACACTGACATAGTCACTATCGACATATCTACAGATCCGGTTTATCCTCTTTGTCTCTTATTAGTTCTATTTAATTTTTATTTTTTGAAGGCTTCTTGTGGTAAAAGGTATAAGTAACCGGAATTTCCGTCCAATGCCCTTGTTTTTCCGTTTGCCAGCCACTTCCACTGAAATTTGTCCTTCGTGTTTTAAAAACAAATGAAACACTAGGAAGAAGTTATCGTTCAGATGCAGAAATGCTGGCTAGCACCATTGAGAAAACAAGAATTAATTATACCTCGATATAACGAACATTTTGACTGTTTTCGCGCAAATTCGCTATATCGAAGTTTTTGAGATAACCACAGTTAATAGATAGATTAATTATGATATAAGGAAGCAATTTCCCCAGTCCCTTGGCACTTCAAATCTGAGTTTGAAGCCTTAATTTCAAAAAGACAACGGTGATTTTTAACTGGAATTTTCCTATTTAAACATGAATACGCACTATAAAAGGCGTTGCTTCACGCACTGCTTTTATTCCACGGGAGGGCTTTAGCAGGCGCCTGTATCGGAGGCGCGCAGCAGGGACAAATGAAATTGCACACATACATTCGCAACTGCAGCCATTACATGTCTCGGGGACATGCGGTCGCAGTCAAATCCTGTATCATACATACGCGCGGAAAGGTAGCTGGCACTATTATAAGGAGCTCACAGCAGGGACAAAACTTATTTACGCACACACGGACACGTAGCCGCAAGGTGTCGCATTGTCTGAGTTCTTCGTGCTACACGATTTCACACCGATGTTTTGTCCCGCCAAAGTTCGTTTGGTCGAACTTCATGCGGTGTGTTGCAGCAACGAATGTTGCAAAAAGGACGTTTTTCAACGTGTGCACAGCTCAGGAGCGTGCTCCCACAGCTTACTGAGAGATTTAACTAATCACAGGCAGCAAAAAAACGACAATACAATACTTTCATGCTTAAGTACTTGCGATAAACACACAATTGGAAAGTTTTTTTTTTGCTGCCTTTGATTGGTTAAATCTCTCAGTAAGCTGCGGGCGCACGCTCCTGAACTGTTCACACGGTAAAAAACGTCCTTTTTGCAACATTCGTTGCTGCAACGTGCCGCATGAAGTTCGACCAAATGAACTTTGGCGGGACATGTTGCAGTGACAAAACATATGTGTGAAATCGTGTGGCACGAAGAACTCAGACAATTCAACATTTTGCGGCTGCATGTCCCTGGGACACGTAGTAACTGCAGTGGCGAATGTGTGCGTAAATAAGTTTTGTTCCTGCTTTGAGCTCCTTATAATAGTGGCTGCTACATTTCCGCTCGTATGTATGAAACAGGATTTGACTGCGGCTTCATGTAATGGCTGCAGTTGCGAATATATGTGTGCAATTTGGTCAACACTCATGGCCATCCCTCAAACTGACATTTGCCTTTTTATTCAACTTACACGACGTACAATCTACTTCAGACTTCAAATCTACATCAAAGAAACAAACATTTGCCAAAGCCAAAGAGTTGAACCCGGATCGATGGGTTCTCCTTGCATATTCCAATATCCACTAGACTAACGAGACAAGCGCCTGGAAATTCGAATTTTTTAGAGTATTGACATAGTATACATAGTACCCAGCAAAACAAGTAAAAGCTAACCGTCGTCAAAGTGGTTTTTAGACCTAAATACTGTAGATCAGCGCGGCTTTGCTTAGAAACGCTATTTCTTGTTGAACTAAAACTGTCTGTTTTCATTCTTTTTACAGCGATAAGCTTGTCATATTAAGATGGGATATTGCGTCGTGTAATTGTAAGGAAATGTCCAATGTCAGTTTGACGGATGGCCATTAGTGTCGACAGTGCAATTTCACGTTGTCCCTGCTGCGCGCCTCCGATACAGGCGTCCGCTACAGCCCCCCTCATGTGGACGAAACAGGAATTGACCGCCGCTACACGTCCCTGAGACGTGTTCCCGCTGCTGTTCTTAATTGTATGTGTTAGTTGTGATTTTGTACCCGCTGCATGTCCCCGCTACACATGCCTGTAAAATGCCCCGTAGTGTGTGAGTAAAATGGATAGATGCCCTAGGGACATGCTGATGGCGCAGTTTGTTCTGTGTGTACATGTTGTGATTTGGTCGGTGCTTCATGTCCCCGCTTTAGGTTCCGGCTTTATGCCGCGTTATATGTATGGAATATGATTTTAAAACTGCTTCATGTTCTGGGGTCATGTAGCTGCAAAATGACCCCTAGTGTGCGAACACCTTTACTGTTTGTTGATCACCATCTTGGATAATCAATCAGTTGCGCTTGAATGAATTCGAATAAAAGCAGTGCGTGAAGCAACGCCTTTTATAGTG
>JALIRR010005764.1:7500-28108 GCA_023091755.1 Montipora sp. Colony 1 RG-2022 | reverse complement strand
TGATCATGCACAAGAAGGGGACGGAGAGAAAAACGTATTTTTCATATAAGTAGAAAAACCCTTTTTTTTCAAAAAAAAAAACAAACCACATACTTTTATCAAGTAATACGAGGAAATTTTGAATGCGCTTATTGCATAGAGATGTCGAGCCTGACTTTCGTAGTAAGACGACAGGTAATCTGCAAATATAAATATCGGTATTCTCTTATTTACATCATTCTTTGACACGAGAATTACAGCGAGATGAAAGCACAACTTTGTCGCGAATTTTCTATGATAAGAACTTGTTTAGAAATCCAAAATCTACGTTATGCTTCTTAAGTTGCCTCGCTCATGCCCAAAAAGAATTCTGGGTAATTCTGCCATTCCATGACAAGGGAAGACTCCCGATTCTCATTTCATAGTTTTTTTCATAAGTGTCGGGCCACCCAGTCCTACCAGCAAAATAACGCATCGATTGAAGGTTTTAGCTTTCGAAACTTGCCCAGATTGTGTCAGTAGGTCCTGGAATTCGTCCACAGAAAGGCCAGAGAGACAACTTCACTCGTGAACCGCCATGTTTACAACAGAGCATTTTAGGCGTCCCAGTCTGCATGAAACCATCTCTCGCCTCTGTCGGAGACAAGACCAGATTGCTGGTACAAAAAACAAAAACAAAAAAAAACAGCATGTTAATTTTTTTTGGTAGGCTAGGTATCGAAGAGCCAAAACATTTGCGCATGCGCTGACGGAATGTTTGAACAAGAGAGAAAAACGCAGTACCTCCAGACACCGGCGCTGGAGCGTCGTACCAAACGAGTCATCCCGGGATTTCGGCCCGTGCGATCGCTTTTGGACGCAGTTGGCCCTTCGCTGCTTTCTGCTACCGACCTTGCCTCCCGGTACGGCATTGAGGGAGAGATATGTCGGCCCCTAAACCATATGTGACAAATCCCACGCCTACTCACAGCTCCAAACCGCCCTTGTCAATATAGCGTAAGAGTTAGATGACTTATATATTCAAGAGAAAAGTCATTTATCTGACATATGGTAAGCACTGGAGTCGCTGATTACAAAGTGTGCGCATGCGCCCTCCTAAAGGTAACATACATACAGTCATAAGCTTTTTCCGAATAACTACAGGAGCTAACATCTTCGAGACATTACATTTACAGCTAAAATACATAGCATATACAGATACCTACTAAATACATAATATTTAAAGATATATCCATTAAAAAGAAAAGCCGCTGTACAAGTACGGATAAAATCAGGTAGCGCATTCCGCAACTTAGCTGATACGTTAGAAAAAAGAGAACTAAGACCATAACTGGTTGTTCCAGGTTTATTGAGGAATAGAATGTAATTTCCGCGAAGATCATGAACAAGAATGGGACGGGAGAGAAAACGTATTTTTCATATAAGTAGAAAAACCCTTTTTTAAAAAAAAACAAACAAACCACATACTTTTATCAAGTAATACGAGGAAATTTTGAATGCGCTTATTGCATAGAGATGTCGAGCCTGACTTTCGTAGTAAGACGACAGGTAATCTGCAAATATAAATATCGGTATTCTCTTATTTACATCATTCTTTGACACGAGAATTACAGCGAAATGAAAGCACAACTTTGTCGCGAATTTTCTATGATAAGAACTTGTTCAGAAATCCAAAATCTACGTTAACAGCACACACCAGGCCTACTCCTGAGTATCTGGCTAGAACTCATTTCCTCTGGCCGCGCTTCAGCCATTCGATGAGGGCCAGTCTCGTGCTTCTTAAGTTGCCTCGCTCATGCCCAAAAAGAATTCTGGGTAATTCTGCCATTCCATGACAAGGGAAGACTCCCGATTCTCATTTCATAGTTTTTTTCATAAGTGTCGGGCCACCCAGTCCTACCAGCAAAATAACGCATCGATTGAAGGTTTTAGCTTTCGAAACTTGCCCAGATTGTGTCAGTAGGTCCTGGAATTCGTCCACAGAAAGGCCAGAGTGACAACTTCACTCGTGAACCGCCATGTTTACAACAGAGCATTTTAGGCGTCCCAGTCTGCATGAAACCATCTCTCGGCTCTGTTTTCTTTCAAAGGCTTGCCTTTACCCACATTCTAGCTTAATGATGCCAGCCTGGTGGCTTCTGTAGACGAAAATGGCCGGAAAAAGGAGTTATAAAATGATTACCTACCAGATATCAGCCAAGTCGCTCGCTCCCTGTAGGAACACAAACGGTTGAAGATTGTCACGTGATGCTCTTTTATGAGCCCACATATACTGAATACAGCATATGTTTCAATGACGTAAATACTTCATGTAGCGGCGAGTTGGCTATAACCACTGTCATATCCAACAAGCGCGAATGGAATAATTGTTTTATTAAATTCCTTAAACTCCAAAAGTTTAGAAGTACGAAATACGAGCGAAAAAAGCGAGAAAATCCTAGCGAAATCGAAAAAAGTTGCTGAAGATGCGATGTTGTGTAATACCTTGTGGTCAGCCAGACGCAGGCTCATCACAAAAACATTTCTTACCTTTTCGCGGATCTCTAAGCTTCGAAAGTGATTCAGATTTTCCACAAAAACGTTTTTCTTTTGCTTTATACCGAAAGAAATTTCGCTTTCTGGCGTAAACGTTTTTAGTTTAGCAACGCTAAGCGCAATCATTTACCATATAATGTCAAACTAAGGTATATGAGCTGATAACCGAGATTGAGTGAACTAATCAGAGCACGAGAATTGCATTATCCAAGGTTGAGAATTTGATAAATGGGTATATAGGGGTATATAAGGGTATATATGGGTATATAGGGGTATAAAAGGGTATACATGAGTATACAGGGGTATATAAGGGTATACATGGGTATGTAGGGGTATATAAGGGTATACATGGGTATATAGGGGTATACAAGGGTATAGGGGTATATAAGGGTATACATGGGTGTAAATGGGTACATAGTGGTACATAAGGGTATTCATGGGTGTAAATGGGTATATAGGGGTATATAAGGGTATACATGGGTATAAATGGGTGTATAGGGGTATATAAGGGTATACATGGTATATATGGGGATATTTAACAATTATTCCATAAGCGCGCGTTGGATATGAGATGGTAAATAGCCAACGAGGCGCGTAGCGCCGAGTTGGCTATAGCCAGTCTCATATCCAACAAGCGCGAATGGAATAATTGTTTTATTAAATTCCTTCAACTCCAAAAATTTGGAAGTACGAAATACGAGCGGAAAAAGCGAGGAAATCCGAGCGAAATCGAAAAATCTTGATGAGAACTGATGCGATGTTGTGTAATACCTTGTTGTCAGACAGACGCAGGCTCATTACAAAAAAATTTCTTGCCTTTTCGCGTACTTCTAAACGTCGGAATTGATCCAAACTTTCCACAAAAAAAGTTTTTTTTCTCCTTTTTGGCTTTATTCAAAGAGAAATTTGGCATTCCGACGAAAACATTTTTTAGTTTAGCAACGCTTAACGCAATTATTTACCATATAAGGTCAAACCAAGGTATATGAGCTGATAACCGAGATTGAGTGAACCAATCAGAGCACGCGAAATGCATTATCCGAGGTTGAGAATTTAATAAAATGGTATACAAGGGTATACGTGGGTATATAACGGTATACAAGGGTATATATGGGGTATATAGGGGTATACAAAGGTATACGTGGGTATATAAGGAGGGTATACAAGGGTATATAGGGGTATATAAGGGTATACATTTATCTCGTGGGAACGAGATTAGGTACATTGTTATATAGGGCTAATTATTTAACGGGTGGAAATACATTATAATTTAAATACACTATAATAGGGGATACATGAAGTATCTACGGTTTGGCGGGAATGAGATCATCAAGATGGCAGACTGACCATACAAGCTCTGTCCCGGCCAGTACATTTCACCTAAATTTCGAGCTGAGCTCGGTGCTTATTGGTTGTTTATTTCTGTTTTTTTCGAGAGACTTTTTCTTTACAAATGGTTGTTTCCGGTCAGGACCAAAAGCGGAATCTTCCGTGGTAAGTTGTTACTGAAAGGATTTCAACCTATTGCGGCTCATTTGACTTCTTTGTCATCCACTGCCGAGATAGCGGCAAACGAGCCACCAATATAGCAGACTCCAATATTCATATGACTCCTTCTTTCACCTAGTACCGAGCCAAACGAGCCACTAGTATAACAGATCCCAATATTTATATGACTCGTTCAGGTTCTTTCATCCACTGCCAAGCCAAACGAACCATTACTTCCATAGCGCAGCCACTTTTCAGAGTCGATAAAACAGTAGTAATATACAGCAAACCCCAGTTGTGTAAAGGCCGGATAACTTTATCCAGCAGATAAGTCAGTCTTTGCACATGCAATGATCCGTAGTGGCGTTACTAAACACAAGAATGGAACGGAACGGAACGGAATAATACCGGAATGAGGCGGATTAGCACCGGAATGAAACGAAATAAGCAAGAATGGTACTGAAATATGCCTGAACGAGCCGGAATGAGGCGGAATGACACCCAAATAAACTGGAATACAGCGGAATGAAAATGCCAAAATTTGGTGTTTTAGTTACCGATTTTCGGTTGTAATGCACTTATCTGCGGCTTTCCCGGGGGTCGACCCCGGGGACACCCCCGGGGAATTGAAATTTCATACAACCAAAACTTTGTGAAAACCCATGGGTAGCGGGCAAGACAAGGGTTACAAAGTCCCCACCCCCGGGCATTTGTAAATACATGAGTTTTTAAACACTGTTTATGGATAAACAACAAAATACATTTGAAGTTTTTGAATTTCCTTTATTTTGTAGAACAGTTAACACATACATTGTATATATTCTCTCATCTTGTTGGCTTTCCTTTGTGATATATTAACACATGGCCCATGATACCAAACCTTGCAGTTTTGTGACTTCCCATCACATTTAATCATAAATCTAGATAGATAGAAAATAAAAGTGATTAAGATCATGATCAGGATCTGAAAGTGAAAAGTTGCCAATAACTTTTACCCATATTCTGTCTCTTGGTAGTAGCACCACAGTTGATCCTCGTGTTCTTCATCCTGCCATCATCCTGTTCTTCATTCCTGGATTCTGTCAACATGAAAGAAAAAGACTGTCACTATGTAATGAATAGAAATGCAAACCACAGGAAAGAATTACCTCTCTGTTGTTTTTTTGCTTTCCGTGTAGCTGCAGCTTTTTTAGCACCACTTTTTCTTACTTCCTGAACTTTGTCGAGGTGATTTGACCACATTTCTATTTCACTGGTGGGAAGCAAAAGCTGCTTGGCAATTTCCTCATTGTTCTTGTGTTTTCCGTTCAAGGATTTAAAAGTTGAACTTGGAGGTTGACTGTAATTCACGTTTCCATGTATATTAAAATCTTGTAAATGCTTTTCTGCACTTAAATAATGCCCAGCACAATGCCCAGCACATACTTTGCAATCTTTACCTCCCCACGGTCTTTGTGGATCACAGATTGGAATGGGTAAGTAAGAAAGAGGTGGACCACCACTGTACCATGTGTAATCTTTCTCAGGTTTCCCTGCTTGACAAGCTGGATGAGGACAACTTGTCTCATATTAAGGTAGAAGTTGAAAAACATACTGACGGTGTAGATTCTTGACCATATGTCTATTGCGCAGATTCCAAAACACAAGTTTTGGTTGAAAATTCCACACAAAGTTCAAAGTGAACAATTATCAATTTCTGGGTGTATAGTTAAGCGAAAGAGAAAGTATTTAAACATAAAATTCTGCCATCATGACTTCTGATTTGCTCTTGATTCGACTCTGATGGCTTGCTATATAAAATTCTACAAATTATCAGTCTACTCTCACCTTTTAAAACAAAATCTTCAAAATTGTTGGCAACCACGGATTTTCTTTTGTCTCTGTTGGCACCCCAGGCTTTGTAGATTGGCATTGTGAAAATTTTATTACCATAAGAAAAGCCAGCAATAAAGCAAAACACAATATTTTTCATACAGCACGTGTTTTGGGCCCATAATAATCAACTTTACACAGGAAGCCCAAACGCAACAAAACCCCGTGGGACAGTCTCGTGGGTATCCACATAAAGACTAAATTCCTTCCAATCCCCCCACACCGCGGGATGAAAAAAGAACCAAAATACACCAATCCCTTGCTAATCCCCTATGTGCCCTGGGGTCGATCCCCGGGAAAGCCGCTGATAAGTGCATAACGGTCAGCTCTTGTTGTGTCACGTGATTCCCTAAGGGAATTGCATGTGTTTTAAGCCTTTTGTGACATTTAGAGCACTTCGGTCATGAGAAAAATTTGATAGGTATATCCGTCGCTAAATGGATAATTATTTGTTGTGGCAGTAATAAGCCGTTACTTAATGCAGGGACGGAATGGAATGGAACGGGATATACCAGAATATGCCAGAACGAGGCAGAATAACACCTGCAGAACAAGGCAGAATAAACCAGGAGAACACCAGAATAAAGCTCATTAGAGTAGACCTGAATGACAAGGGAACAAACATAATTTTTCATCATTGTAGACTATGAATGAACGAGTATGCAGAGACTGACAGAAAAAATAATTACATTAAAGGGGAAGTAACAGACTTGGAACCAGTAACAGTACATTCTCACAATTTGCAAAGCGATCCACTCACTTTTTGTTCAGCAGAAAGAAAAGCAAAAGTATTTTTCATGTACATAAATATATAATTATTATTAGCGATTGATCTTTTTTCTGTGCTTGTGACTCTTCGTTCTTCAAACAAGGAAACACTGCGTTCAGGTTAGATGGCATTATTGCCAACAATTGGGAAGAGAAAAAAAGTTTGCGGTTTGCACAAGTCAGTTTCGCATGTGTCCATAACGTGTGGGTTGTGGGAAGGGGGCAAGCAGCAATGGTAATTAGTTTGTGGTTTGCTGAACATGATTGTGATTGGTCAATGTACAATTGACCTGAAAATGTTCATGGGTTTTCTGACTCGCACTTGCAATGAAAGCGTCCTCCAAGATCCATAAAAAATAACAATTAGAATAACATTCTGTTTCTCTTGCTGCTGTATTTGTTCACGAAAAAAATATTACTTCCACAACAAATAATAATCCATTTAGCGACGGATATACCTGGCAATTTTTTCTTATGACCAAAGTGCTCCAAATGTTATAAAAGGAAAAAAACACATGCAATTCCCTTAGAGAATCACGTGATACAAGAGCTGACGGAAACAACTGAAAATCGGTCAGCACTGACTAAAACACCAAATTTTGGCATTTTCAGGTTAATTCCGCTATATTCCGGTTTATTGGGGTGTCATTCCGAAGTCATTCAGGCTTGTTCTGGAATATTCCCGTACAATTCTTGTTGATTTTGGTTCATTCCAGTGTTATTCCGCCTCATTCTGGTATATTCCGGTACCATTCTTGTTCATTTTGTTTCATTCCGGTGTTATTCCACCTCATTCTGGCATATTCCGGTTGATTCTGGTATATTCCGTTCCATTCCGTCCCGTTCCATTCCTATGTTTAGTAACGCCCTGATCTGTAGTTACTAACACAAGGAATGACCTAAAATGGTCATTTTAGATACCATGAAATATATGCACAGTCTGGACACATCTAAGTAAGAGTACATTGTATGAAAACCTTGGACAAGGTTTAACAGTTAAGTATATTTTGCATTCTGGATAGTGACCTACATGTATCCACTGGATAAAGGTTATCCAGCCTTAGAACAACTGGAGCCAGCATGGTAATTCCGACTTGATGCAAACATCAAGCATTTAACCTCTCTACTTGAAAAATATCAGTTATCTCAGTCACGTATACAATTTATTATTACATGTACCTTTGGCATAATTTAAATACAAGAGACAAGTAAAAAATGTTGTAAACAACAGAGAATGTGTGACAGTTTTGTATGTGACAAGCATGGTGCAAAGGACAGCACCTCAGCTAGACAAACCAGTTCTCTAATGTACAAATAACTAACTGTACAAAATTAATATTGAGGATATTTGTACTTGTTTCGCATGTTTCCTGTACAATAACTAAATTTACAGGTGGTTGATGATGATGATAATAATAATAATATGTATTTATTATTATTATTATTATTATTATTATTATTATTATTATTATTATTATTATTACCACATTTCCCCGTGTATAAGTCAACCTTTTATGACCTCAAAAGAAGCTCCAAAAATCGCCCTCCACTTATACACAGGTCAAAGATTTAGATCCAAGTTCCAGCAAAATAATTTATTCAAAATTAACATACATAATGTTGTCTTGGGCATAATGAATGCATTGGACAAAAGACTTTAAATGAATGTAAGCAGTTCAGTTGAAATGAAAAGGATTTGTCCAACTCTAAATGTTGAAGATCCTCACAAGCACAAAAATGAAAAAGACACTGGAAATTTTCGTTTTCCAAAGGTGGAAAGTTCTAAAAGGCATTTCACGATCCCTCAACGGCTTAGTAACCTGTCGCAATACGTCATGTTATTCTTTATACAAACCTGGCTAATTTAAATGCTTTTGCAAACTTCAGATTGTTTGGTTTATGAGTTTTGTCATGTGAGAAATTATAAGTCAAGGACCAATTAAACCTTGCACATTTCACATTGTTTTTGAAGTTATTTTATATCATTGACTCCTGCTTCTGTTATGTTGTGCTTATCTTCTAAAGCCCTTTATCCTTGAACAACGAAACAGGTTAGTTTGAGGTTTACATGTTCAATTTTCTGAGAACCTTTTTAAAACTCAAGGCCAAAATGCCCGCATATACAACAACTGCTGAACCACAAAACTATTGAGCGCTTGAGGCCCTGATTTTTTTGTGCATCCACAGTTCCAGAAATCGAAGAAGTATACAAGATTAGTGTGCCATGAATATTTAACAAAGAAATTAAGCAAATTGCTTTTTTTGCCATCAAAAATGGGTGGTCAACTTATACACGGTATTATTGTTATTATTTCTAAATAGGCTATCAAGTATTTGGTGAAACAAAGTAATCCATATCCCTTGAAAAAAAAACAGTACTTGAAAAATCAACCTTTACAGTGACTGAGCTATAGTGGAAGCCATGTTGTGCTAACAAATCAGTATTGTTTTTCTTATCAGGGTTGAGAAATACAGACCCAACAGTTTAGAAGATTTGATTTCTCACAAGGATATAATCACAACAAGTAAGTCCAGTGACAAAAGTAGTTGTCAGGGAAGCAAAAAATGTCTCCTGGATTAATCAAATTTGGTTAACAATGAAAGTACTTACCTGTACTAACCACTGCTTCTGCATTTCTATACCAAAAAAAAAAAAAAGAAAATAGAAGTGCCTTTTTTTTTGTAATTTCTGGCTGAATTGATTTAGAAAAAAAATGTTTTTAAGAGATAAATTTTTGGGTGTGATCTCCAACTTGTGCTACCTGTAGTAATGTCATAGATGTTATTGAACTAGCGTGAGGTCCATACGAGGAAAATATTGGTGCAGCTCCTTTTTTTGCAAGTTTATAAACTTGCAAAAAGGGAACACAACCAATACCGTAAACACCTGCAGATAAGCTGCACCTTTTTTTCCAAAAATCATTGCTAGAAATCAGGGGTGCGGCTTTTCTGCAGGAACATTGGAAAAAGGCTGCTTCTAGTGTCCAGGTTTCCATCTTCGCATCAGATTTAATGCCTGGTTTGTACTTTCAGCTATGAACATTCTGCTCACATTCTTGTTGTAAATACATTTATAATTATGGAAAAACGGTGTTGAATGAAGAAATTCCTGTCAACAAATGCCAGAAAAAGATCAGTCATTATGTCAAAACTGGTAGAAACAGTGTTCATTATATTAAAGTGCTAAAATTGTGGGTGAGACTTTGAAGTATTTTGCATTCCAAATAATACACAAAATGTATGTTAATAGTGAGTTTACATTAGTGGTTGAAGAAGACTTTTAAGGTCCAAAATTCAGGGTGCAGCTTACATGTACATGTATCTGCGGGTGTTTATAATACACTAAATGTATATTTTCCCAGTACGGACCAAACAAGCTACTTCAATAAGGTTTTTATTATTATTGGCTCTCTTGCACAGGGCTTTCTGTTCCAGGAGTCTTGCCTCTTTACATGTACCTGCTTCTGTCGGCGGCGGATTTGTATTTGAACTCTGGCATGCCTAAATAAAAAACATTTCTTGCTTTTTGGTTTTTATGTTCAAGAAAATGGAAAGAGAAAATTTGGAACAGTTTGGCAACCTATGTATGCTGCTTTGTTACCAGTTCATCTTAGTGGTCTGTAATGCAAAATTCTGACTGTTCAGAGAACCAATCAGAGTTCTCCTTTTCATCTTGGACCAGTTTGCCTACATAATAATATTAATAATTATTATTTAATGTTATTGATAGTGCAAACATAAAAAATAGGCATTAATATATTTATCTCCTTTGCACAACAGTCAAAAGGTTTATCGATGAAGAACGTCTTCCCCATCTTTTGTTCTATGGCCCACCTGGAACTGGAAAAACCTCCACCATTCTTGCTGTTGCCAAACAAATTTACTCCCCCCGTGAATTTAACTCCATGGTTCTTGAGGTAAACTCTTTTTTTTGGATAAAAGTTGAATTACATGTATTACTGCATTATTAAATTTTTGTAAATTGATTGGGGTGATTATTGAGGTCAATTGTGTTTCTCTGAGTTATAACCCCAGTAGTAGTAATAATAATAATAATAATAATAATAATATTTTTTATTTTATTTATTTATTTATTTTTTTTGTAGACTGAAAAAAGGAAAATTTGTATGTACATCCACTAGTAAAATATCTATAACTGTCAGGTCTAGGGAAGTCCTGCTTAACCCTTCTCTATTTCTAGATCACTATCTTTAACGTCTAATAATAATATTAATAATCCTGTAATAATTGGTGCCCTTGATTCCATTCCTAAGAATTTCCATCACCACCTTGAAAGTCTTTGGATTAAAGAGCATGTCTTGACGTTGCCGAAATTAAAGCTGCTTGGTACAGCTACATGTAATGCCCTGTGAAAGGTGCTCTCTGTCTGAGGTCACTGACTTGATCGAGAGGAAAATTTATGACAAGAGCTCCAGTACCAATGTTTACTGAGTGATATAGATGATGATGATCATAATAATAATAATAATAATAATAATAATAATAATAATGACAAAAACAGTTCAAGAACTGGAGATACATGTATGACAATTAGGTTGCGCAAGTCATTCATTGAAATCTGTCAGAGGTTTCAATAATGGCCAGGTAGCAGGTAGAACTACCCACCTATGACGAGCCAAACACCTGCCTGAGAGCCTCTCCATCCGGCCAAAAAACTTAATCAGTATTCTAGTCATTACGAGAGGACTTCTCAATCATATCCACAAATTATAATTGTGTAATACTGTACATGTATGTACATGAAGGTTAAATTCAATCGTGTCTGTCTGGGAGTGTAATAATAGCTAGGCTTTGGCCATGAAAACATCATAAAATGTACTGATCCATGTAAGTCGCTTATTGTTACTTGAAAATGAGCGATCATGTAAATACATTGTAGTAATTGCAATCAAGTTTTCTGTTATCATAATATTTTCATCAAGAACCTCAACAAGTTATAGAGGTCAAAGCAGATTAATCATTCAGAAGGTTAGTTAAAGCTGGGATGAAATAATTATAAAGATGAAGATGAAGAATACTACAATAAACTGTAGTTAGAATCCATTTGTCTTCTTTTCATGCATGTTCGTGAGGTCTGAGTGTTTGCAATTAATTTTTTTCTGACGCTATATAGGCAACTGTTAACATTAGCACTCGTCGAGAAATTAACTAACATGTAAATGTGATTGAAAAAAAGGTAACTCGTGCTACAGGTGTCTAAATTTATTGAAAAATTAGTATACAGTAATCATTTCCAGGGGTTTCAATTGCTGGTTTTCACTCACGTGATCAACAGCCATGTTTTTCAACGAAAACAAAAGGAAGCGTTTGCATAATAATAGAGTTAAATTCCCGGAGGATTTGGTCGGGGCACCAACATGGCCGCCTTTTCTTTGTTTAGGGGCACCAACATGGCGGTCGTGACGTCATGTGAAAACCGAGAATAAGCGTTCAGGTACATGTAGCGGGTAGAACTACCCGCCTGTGACAAACTGAATACCCACCTGAGGACTATGCGATGGGGCATGATAAAGTTCATCACTACTTAACCACCCTAAACCGGCCTACAGTGTAAACTGGCCATACTTACTGTAGTATTTTACTCTGTCTAACACCAGACGATTTTACTCGTCAATGAAGAACCCCCACCTGGTCAGTGGGTTAAAGAAGAATGCCCCACAATCTTGCAAAATAAAAAATGTAATAGGTGAAAATTAATTAATTTTAGTCCTGCCCATGCAAGTGTAAATTTGAATTA
This sequence comes from Montipora sp. Colony 1 RG-2022, assembly GCA_023091755.1. NCBI lineage: Eukaryota > Metazoa > Cnidaria > Anthozoa > Scleractinia > Acroporidae > Montipora > Montipora sp. Colony 1 RG-2022. Next base: position 15,708 of record JALIRR010005764.1, on the reverse strand, counting down.
AAGTAAACACTATGCAAATTAAAAAAAGGTTGAAAATCATAGCTAGATTCAAACAGAACAAAATGTGCCTGGTTCATACCCATACTTCTGATAGAGAGAGACTGGGTTTAAGCTGGTGAATTATGTAATGGCGGACAAAAGGCAAACGTGTTCATTCGCATACATGTATTAATTTTTTGGTCATGAACTTCAACAAAAAAGGTCAAAGGAGGTTAATCCTTTAGAAGGCTAGTTACAGAAGAAAGGAAAGAATATTTTTTGCATGGCTAGAAATCAATTTACTTTTTTTCGCTAATGTTATACGAAAGTTGTACTTGTGTAAACTGTTTGCCATTTAATTTTGTTAAGCTGTAGAAATAACTGCTACATATTTTTCAGTTGAAAATCAAGTAAGCAACACGTAGAGTATACATTTTGTGCAACAAATAATGCATTGATTTAATAAAATACAGGTCAGTACAGGCATTCATGCTAATTAAAATTTTGTGTTTAAATTTATTGAAAATAGATCTGGTGTTTTAAAATGGAGGGAAGCCTCAATTTTGCCCCAGAATGCAGGAAAATGCATCTGTGACAGCTGAATTTAAAAATTTTCCATGGAAGGATGCCTGGACCCCCTACAAGGAAGGGCCTTTCTTCCAATTAATCTATCACTTTAACTACCCACCTGATATAAATTTATGTTATTGAAACCCCTGGTAATAATGCTGAAAAAACACCAAAGTTTGCCCCAAAATGTAAGAAAATGCATCTCCGAGAGTGTTAAATTTCATAATTTCCCTCACGAGGATGCCTCAGGATCCCTCCTACCAAGGAAGGGCCTTTTGGCCCTTCAAATTTTTCTACATGTACCCACTTGCACTGCCTTAACTACCCATGTGCAGGAAATTTTATTGAAACCTGTGTCTGTGCAAGAAATAATTTGCATGTAATCTTCCATGCATTCCCCATGGGCAGTGATGGAAAATGACCAGGTGAAGATCTTGCAGGGTTTTAGAATTCAGACAGAGCATCATTTAGATCGTAATAGACCTGATATTGTTGTGTTGTAAAAGGTGGAAAGGTTGTTGACCATCATCGATGTGGCATGTCCTTTTTCCACACGGATAGCAGAAAAAGAACAGGAGAGAATTAAACATTATCAGGACCTACAGCTGTACGTATACATGTAACCCTGGACATGTAAGAATGGAAGTTTAAAAAAATCTGGGATGCAAAAAGTATCTGTCATCCCAGTTGTGATTGGGGCACTTCGAAATGTGAGTAAACATCCGAAAATGTGTGTTGAGAAGATCAGAACACCTGGATTGATTGCTTTACTTCAAAAAGCTTGTTTGTTGGACACAGCAAAGATCTTGCAAAGGATCCTAGACACCTATGGCTATGTGATGTAGCTTGATGCTGTGGGGAACAAGTTCCCCTTTCTACTCGTATGAATGGTGTGTGGCAGACAATGATGATGATGATGATGAGGAGGAGGAGGAGCCACAATTCTCTGGGATATGCAGATTCACATGGATAGGGGGACTGTCAGCAAACAAGTCCTGATATAGTGATCAAGGACCATGCCAACCGGTGTTGCAAACTTATGATGTAGAGTACATGTATCAGTAGCATCTGACCGAAACACTTAACACTTCAACAAATGCCATTGAAAAGCTCTCGAAATAAAAAGACCTTGAGATTGAAACTACTAGAATGTGGGGAATGAAGACAGAGGCTGTTTTGGTTATTGTTGGTGCACTGGGACTTATTAGAAAGGGAATGGACCAGAATTTAGAAAAGATCCATGAAGCTAGTTACTGTAACATCAATGAGCTGCAAAAGATCATCCTCCTAGGAATGGTGCACACACTCAGAAGGTTTCCGTCCGTCAAATGAAAACCTTCCCTGGTACCTCAGGACCAAGGAATGGCTTCGGTTCTCGGGGAGTGTAGGAAGCAATTGATAGTGCTGAAAACGTTAATAATAATAATAATAATAATAATAATAATAATAATAATAATAATAGTAATGAACTTCATTTTGATATCAAACCATACAATGAAGGTTGAGTTTTGCAGTGAGGGGAAAAAACCAGAGCACCCAGAGAAAAACCTCTCAAAGCAGATTTAAAAACCAACAAACTCAACCCACATATGATGCTGAGTCTGCTCTCACCACTGCGCCATCTCTTTTAAAATATGCCAGTAAAGTTTGACTATCAAGACGATACTAATAGACCTGCTTATCTTAAGATTGTTATTTTCTGGGTAAATTTAAAAAAAAACATTTTGCTTAATTTGTATTCATGAGATGTACATATAAGCGAACTGTGCACATTGATTGGCTGAGGTAATGATACCCAGTTGCAAGAGAAGCCATTCAATGTAAAGAGAAATAAAATTAGGTGAGACGTTGCAATCTTCAAGTCGTGGTCTCCTGGTTCAGCACTATTGTTACTTTCTTATGGGTTAACAGATTCAGGAAGCAAAGAACAGTCACAATGAACTAGTTGCCTTTCAAGTACATTTTCAACACAATGTTGAGCAGTTACATCTATGTTCAATTCCAGTTGCAACGTGTGATATTGAAGTATTGTGATTCTTAAACGTGAACTCTCCTATTGCAGTTGAATGCTTCCGATGATCGAGGCATAGGAATTGTCCGTGGAGCCATCCTTAGCTTTGCAAGCACAAGGACGATTTTTAAGTATGTCTACCTTCTGCTTTTGCAGGCTTCATATACATGCATGCCGCCTGTATACAAGTATTGTATGCAACTGCATGCCACCCATTCAAAAGACAAGTTGACTGTTAAACATTTGTTTTAAGAATAGTAGGCTTATACGTGTAGCTTAGCTAAGAACAATCTTAGATGGTTTGACTGAAATAGTCTTGTTGGTTAGTTAGACTACATGTAGCATCATAAGCATAACTGAAATGAATTCAGCAGCTATTATAAAAATACTCTAAGACTACATGTAGCAAAATGAAACCTATAGTAACTTTGTTGTGGACAAAGCAGAGACAAAATATCTTAGACAACCTAACCCTCTCCCTTGTGAGAGGGACACCTGAAACCTTTTGGGGCCAGAGGGTTAACAACATCTACATAATATACTCAAAAACTATGCTCCTTTTTACCACAATTGCTTGTAATCTCGCAATCTGATTGGCTAATTTGCCGTTGTCGATAAGAGTCTAGACAACGCTGCTCGCGTCATGCTTGCGTCAATTTGTCACGCAATGTAATAGCCAATCAGGAACGCTCATTTTGGGAAATAAACCAATCACATTGCGAGAAAGTTATAGACAACGCTTGCTCTTTCTTTGAGTTATGATTTTGGTCACGCTCTGAAATAAAAACTTTCTTTCATGTTGAATATTGTGGTAAAAAACAAATTTGTTGTAGACTCACTTGGCTACTACGCCTCTTGAGTCCACAACATTTTGACCACTGTGATGACGAATATCGTTGTCGATAAGAGTACAGACAACGCTGAACCACTTTCGATTTGTAAATTAACCCGTTGTCTCCAGAGAGGTCCATGTATAGATTTTACTCAAACACCAGATGATTTTATTTTTATGGTGTCTGCAGATCTGGTTTCAAGATTGTGATATTGGATGAAGCAGATGCTATGACTCAAGATGCACAGAATGCCTTGCGCAGAGGTACGAATTATTGCATAAGACAATGCAATTTACAGTGTAATTAAAATTAATTTAAGTTCATGGTCTTCTGGAGAATAACATATTGCAGACTCCCAGTGGAGATTTTTTAAACAGGGTTCAGCTAATCGATATTTTTTAGAAACAACACAACACTTTTTAAATTTAAAAACATGTTTCGACAGAAACTTCTGTCATCTTCAGTTTAAATTATAAAGTACAGAGTTTTTTTTTTTAATAGTTTATTGAAAACACATTTTCGCATTTAAAAATGAATTACAATGTGTATTTACAATTTAAAAATTATATAAAATTTAAAAATTACATAAAAATGTAGATTCTAAATATTATTATTAAAAGAAATAATTGCACTAGGAAAAAAGCTTCTTTTAAGCCGCTCCGTTCTACACTTATAATTTTATAGGGTTCTGAGAGTAGTTGTTGAATATATAGTATAGTGTGAACCAAAATGCTAATTAACTATATAAGAACAAAAGGAAACATGACAATGTAAAAAATTACAAAGAAAGTTTTAAATTAACACTATAAAGTTGATGATTAAGTATAGGTTTCTCCCATTGAATATGAATGGCTTCTTTTATCTTAAGTTGGAAGGTGGTACAAGCATGATGTAGGATGTTGCTGAAACAGTCATTAGAGCACAAAGTGCGGCAATGCTCAGAATTTTGTAAATGTTTAAAAACGTGCGAGGTCCTATCACTGAAAGTGTGCTCACGTACGCGCGTGTTCCAAGTCATATATGCCGTACTCCATAAAGGCTGTTCATTGCTGAAAACAGTGTCCGGAATGGAAAACCAAATGAGAAAAGCACCTGTATCTTTCTGAAGAAATTCACTTCCATAGGGTATTGAGGGAAAAATGGTTGTCCAAGTCTTAAGCTTGGGTTGTCGAGCCAACTTTTCCTTCAAAATTTAGGCAAAAGCCCCTGCCGTATGGGATGTTGTCGTACTGTCAAATGGATCTGTTCTTAACTGCATGGATATTAGGTATTTTATCAAAATCTTGGAAAAGTGACTGAAAGGGTTGTAAATTTTAATGCTCAATCCCTTGAAATGATGAATTATAGAATGAAAAATTTTAATATGTTAATTCATGGACCTTTGTCACCCAGTGGCCAATGATGCTAGTCAAAGACGATAGAGTTCCTCCCACAAGCCTCTATTTGATGTGTTTGGAAGGGGCGTTACTAAACACAAGAACGGAATGGAACGGAACGGAATAAACCGGAATATGCCGGAATGAGGTGGAATGACTCTGGAATAAAACCAGATGACACCGGAATGAAACGGAATGAACATGAATGGTACCGGAATATACCGGAACGAGGCGGAATGACACGAGAATAAGGGAGAATAAACCACAAGAACACCAGAATAAAGCAGATTAGCGTGGACCGGAATGACGAGGGAACAAAACGTAATTAATTTTTTCATCATCCCAGACTGTGAATGAATGAGTATGCAAAATAGAGAGACTGAAAGAAAAAAAACAGTTTACATTAAAGGGGAAATAACAAGGCTTGGAACGAGTCACGATAATTATGTTCTCACAATTTGTTCTCACTTTTTGTTCCGTGGAACAAAAGAAAAAATATTCTTCATGCATATATATTATCAGCGATCGATCTTTTTTCTGTGCTTCTGACTCTTCTTTCTTCAAACAAGCAAACACTGTGTTCAGGTTCGATGGCAACGATCGAGAAGAGAAAAAGAGTTTCCGGTTTGCGCAAATCTTTTTCCGTAGATCTCCATCACGCGTCGGCCGTGGGAAGCAGGCAAGCAGCAACGGTAATTAGTTTTTGGTTCGCTGAACTTGATTGTGATTGGCCAATACACAGTTGACCAGTCAGAAGGCAGAAACAACCGAAAATCGGTCGGCACTAACTAAAACACCAAATTTTGGCATTTTCAGGTTCATTCAGGTTTATTTGGGTGTCATTCCCCCTCATTCCGGTATCATTCCGGCTCGTTCCTGTACATGTATATTCCGGTACCATTCTTCTTCATTCCGGTGTTTTCCGCATATTCCGGTTTCTTCCGGTATATTCCGTTCCGTTCCGTTCCTGTGTTTAGTTCACGCCCTGTTTGGAAGCAAGTTCAGGGGTGCAAAACAAGAGTTTTCAGTCCCGCAGAACTCAAAATGGTCCCCCTGTCAAAAAATCCCATACCAAACCATTAGTTAATTGTATTAATAAATCTTTTATTTTATCTTGTTAAGCTGTAGTTTAATTGCTGAGAGTCTTAAGTTTCAGCTTTTGGTTGTGGACTATCCCACACGCTTATAGCTTTAATTGTCATTGCGTTAAATAAAGGAAGAAGATAGATAGATAGATAGACTTGGTATAAGTGAGCCGCAAAAGTTCCTGCAGTTTGCTGATTGCTTCACAACTTGCTGACAGTACATGCATTGCAGTTAGGTCCATTTTAGTCTAAGCAACGTATCTACATGTAGATGCTGTAGTACCCAAAAATCGACAATGAATTCATCATGAGCAGCACCCGATTTACTTGTCAGTTTTAATTGTCAATGTCCAGTAGTACTGTGAAATTAACAATAAGTAATTTGCAGCAGCTGAGTATTTTTCCGTGTTTTGAATATCTGCAGCTTTTGCAAAACATTGTCAGATAGGAAAATGCCAGAGGCAATAATTAATACATGTTATAATAGACCTTTTTGCAGATACGGCGGCCATTTTGATTTCTGTTGTTTCGAAAGACATTATGGGATGCTCAGGGGGCAAATTAATATGAATTTGGCCCCTGGGCATCCCATAATATCTATTTGAAACAATAGAAATCAAAATGGCCGCCGTATCGGTAAAAAGGTCTATTAGGATAGTACGCGCGCACTCATTGGTCAATAGCTGTGTTTAGGTGAAAGTATGTAAATACGGCTGTGACATCACACGAATTTTGATTGGTTATGTGTTGTCAGACACGCATTTTGATTGGCTGGTAGGAAATATGAGCGTGTATCAAGAAGATGTATTTCAATCAAAAAGTAAAAAAGCTTTCATTTGTCGAATTATTTTTGAGAAATATTTTTATAAAAGCAAGAGAAGACTTTTTTCCATGTTTACATAGCCTCGTCTAAACACTCGGGGATTTGAGAGAATTCTCGACAGTTATGCAAACCCTTGACAGCGTCTCGCGTTTGGATAACTGTCTGAAACTCTCCCAACTCCCCCTCGTGTTTAGACGAGGCTATGTAAACACGGAAAAAGTCTCTATTGCTTAATTATTATCACAAGTATGTAGGCAATGGATGCCATTTTCAAAATGCCGAAACTTAAACCCAGACTTCCATGAAAAACCTTAGGGCATACTATGGACTATGGGATATTCAAGCTCGATCACCATGTGATTACATCTCAACGTGGCATGCATTTAATCGCAGGGGGTTTGCTAATGAGCAACCAAATTCACAGGTTTTGCTGCCCATCTTTTGAAACAAGGACAACCCGTTTTTTTCCTTTTTGTTCATTTCAAGTACTGATACTATTTTTAGTTTAAATTCTGCACATGTTTGTTACCAAACCAACAATGTGCGTTTCTTGCAGTGATGGAGAAATTTACTGAGAACACAAGGTTCTGTTTGATTTGTAACTACCTCACTAAGATCATTCCAGCACTTCAGTCACGCTGCACACGGTTTCGGTTTGGGCCTCTTGACAATGAGCAGATGACATCTCGGCTTCAACATGTTATCAGCACCGAGGGGTGAGTTTGGTGATACACTACATCTCCGAAATGATAATTGATGTTACATATAATTGTGTTCAGAAAAGTACGAAATTAGATGCAGGACAATTTTTGATACGCGTTACAAAGTGTTCCCTTGAGTATATTACGATACGTGTACATGTGCAATTTCCTGTACATAATTTTATCAATGGTGAATAATTTTGGGGTTCAGGAACAGCTGTGATTATTATTAATTTTTAATGAGGTTAATCAATGTGCAATACATCACCAATCTCTCCTTAGTTTTGGACTTTGCTTTGATTTGTGTTAATTTCTGGATTTCAGTTTACAGTGTCCCCAATTATTTAGTGCTCCAGCACTAGAAGACTAGACATTTGAATAAATTTCTTTTCCTGTTCTTTTCCTTTCCTTATCTGCCGTGCAATGCCGTGCTGAGAACCCTTCAAATTAGATTCTTCTTAACAAGGTCAAGTGATTATATATATGAACTGCAGTTATCAAGTGGTTGCGAAGACAGCCAATCTCGACCCCGCAGCTCTTCTCTTGGCAAGAGCTTTGGGGAACCCTGAATCATAGTGTCTTCTCATTGGTTTTCGTGAAGAACAATCAAAAGCGTCTCAAATAATTGGTGCCTTTATGTTAGCACGAGGAGTGAGTAGGCGTCGTAAGGTTCAAATAGCCAATCATTTACGTCGTGTAATGGTCACGAAACGACACGTGCGGTTACCAAGTTGAACATCAAAAAACGATCCGCCATATTGAAAAATTTTTAACAACCTGAAGAAGACCAGTAAAACTGATCGAAACGTCGATTTTTATAGACATTTTAA
>JALIRR010005764.1:0-2500 GCA_023091755.1 Montipora sp. Colony 1 RG-2022 | reverse complement strand
CAGGAATGAAAACGTTATGATCGGCGCTTTATTTAGGGGAGAAAATGAAAAATTATTTTCAAATGATGACGTCCTTCATAAAACCTCAAATTTGATCATTTGACGTGGTTGTTTTGCTGACGACGGCGAAGAAATAGACAAAAATGAAAAACGCACGTGCAGAGCGTGCAAAGCTATTGTCTTTGCCCACGAAATATGCAAATTTGTGACGTTCTCGTTGACGTCGCCGTTGTCGTTGCTAAAGCTCCCTATTAAGCCTGCTCGACGGGACTTATCTTCTGTGAACAAACGAGGACTAGTGTTTTCTTTTGGTAAAGCGGTACACCGGTTGGATGATGCCTTTAACCCTCCAATAGAAATCATGAAACTGAAGACTCTTAAAGGCCTGGCACTTCAAGATATTCTCACTGAAGTACATTTGTATGTCCACAGAGGTCAGTTAACTATGATTTTGTCCATCAGTTCATCTACTTTACTTATTTTGTAAACAACAACAAATAACTGATTTCACGTTAGAATTAGAATTTATAACATTAAACGAAGGGAAATCAGACAAAAATGGTACGGGTGCTGGCTACACGAACTGAAATAACCCGAGTTTAAAATGCCAGGCTATCTCATGAGTGTAGACGAGTGTACAAAGCATGTGGAAGTACCGTCGGAGACCGGGACGAAGTGACTTCGAGGCGATAGCGAACAGACACCGACATGACCCAAGATGGTTTGATATTACTAGAAGGGAAGACACTTAAGGTAATTGCCTTGAAAATGACGTACCATCCAGATTTTTGTCAAACTTGGCAAAATTGATATTCATGCATAGGACATTTAAAAATGCAATAAAAAGATGGGATCACCGTGCTTGTTTTCGCGCTGCATGCCCTTTATTTTAAGTGTTTTTTACCGAATTACGCGAAAACCGGAAAAATTGTTGTTATATTGCAAAAGCTACTGACTATTACTGAAAACTTGAGCCTACTTGTTTGTCCGGGCTAAAATCTTTCAGTAAAGTGATTTCAAATTGCTCAATCTTGCAAAGAAATGTAAGCAAATTGGACCGCTACATCATCACCTCACACTCATTGTCTGGATCCAAATGCAGTTTCACGTCATTTATATATAAATACTACAACTTCTACTATCCAACTTTTTTCTCCTTAAAATATGTTTTCCGTGTACCTATTACGAGTACATAACACCATTAAAAAGGAGGGGTCACCGTGCTTGTTCAGGAGAAAATAGCCATTCCTTGACAGATTAAGCTTGGCGTCAACGAAAATCCGCCATTTTATCAATGTGCGCGAGCTAATGCGCGTGCCAATGACGCAAGAAATCATGCGCAGTAGGGGTGCGCAGTGCAAAACCAGAGGCATCACCTTAAGTTCAAAGGCTTGGCTGCGCGGCTATAGAACATCGAAAATCGTACATTAAAACTCTTGCTATCTATAGTGCAAACCTGTTGTCTCATCCTTTTCGCAGTGAATTTTCCACAGAGGATCCGAATTCATTTGCTGCAAAAGATGGCAGATGTTGAGTAAGTTGAATTGAGTTAAGTAATTCCCTTTCATTTGGAAGTTCTCCATTTGCTTGCAAAGTTCTGGGTGTAAAATTGTCATCTTACTGTTTCAGGTACCGGCTGGCAGCAGGGACATCTGAGAAGATTCAGCTCAGTTCTTTGATAGCGGCTTTCCAAGTCGCTAGAGATATGGTTACTCCTGATTCATAGCCCATTACTTATTCTGTGTGTCCCAAATTTGCCTTAATTTACAAGCGAGTAAAACATTTCCTCAAAGAAAAACTCTAATTGAATGAATTCTTCTTTTGCTTAAAAAAGCTATCGAAAGCTATTGCTTATGCCAACCGCTTCAGCACGAAAGAATCAAGAGCTTGAACAAGAGGCAACTCCGGGCGACATTTCTTTTTTTGAGGGGGTGGAGACCTGTAATATGTCTTATATATAGAGTCAATAAGCAATAAAAAAAGTTTATCCAAACGTCTTGTAAAGGGTTTAAATTGACATTATTATGAACCGTTCTTGAATGTCAACAAGGGGAGAAACCCTCACACTTATCTGGGACAATACAATTATTTGAGCAATTATCTCTGGCTTCAAGAGAATTCAAACCCATGACCTCTGCGATGCCGGTGTAATGCTCTTTCAACTGAGCTATGAAGCCGCTCAGTTCCCATGGGTTGGAATCCCGTTGGGAACCACCTGAATTTTTCAGGTGTCTATAAGAGACAATTGCTTTAATTGTCCTTCTAAGTGCGAGGATCACTACTACATTTCGTCGATAATCCACACTTCAAATATATACATTTCTTTCATTCATTGAGTCCTTTCACGGGAACAAATGAGCCCAACAAATTAAACCTACTGTCTCCCAACTGTACGGCTTCATAGCTCAGTTGGTGGAGCATTGCATCGGCATCGCAGAGGTCATAGGTTGGAATCCCGTTGGGGTCAACTGAATTTTTCAGGTGTCTATGAGAGACGATT
>JALIRR010005763.1:0-28111 GCA_023091755.1 Montipora sp. Colony 1 RG-2022 | reverse complement strand
TTTTTGTAGGGAAGTATTTTGAACCTTGCGATCATGGATTTCTATCTGAAATTTACTACACAGATATTCATAAAGTTTTCATCCTTGCGGATGCAGTTCCATCTTTGGTACTCAAAGGACTCCAAGAAAATTCATGGAATTTGATAGAACTCAACGGATTCCTTAGAACTGGAAGTCCATGAAAGTCCATTAAACTCCATGGAAAAATTAGTATTAGTATAAACCACACAAGTCTCCACTCTTCGCGCGTGCTGATTGGCTAACTCGGAGGTGATTATCCAAGTATTATTCTGATCACCTTCATTTCGTTTTTACTTATATAAATGCACTGTTGTGATGTTCTCGTTCCTTGACTGCACCGCCAAAAATTATTAGGGGCCCTTGGTAAGTTAATTGGCGCAATAGAAAAAACTCAGTTTGATGAACGGGTATTGTCATTTTACGCCAAGCTGCGTCTTTTCCAATCAGACAGCGACGCGTCATATTGTCAGCCATTTTGTTTACTAATGAATGGTTGGTCTCCATCTTGCCCTGCTACTTCCCTTTGAAAAGTTCACTTACATACCTGAAGTGGTCGTGCACTCCGACGAATCTATGGAAGCCAATGTGTCAGTTGAACCTGAAAATCAAAGGAGTCGAGATTTTTAAATGACTGTGCCTGTCAAGGCAGGCAGTTTATGAAACAGTGATGGCCATGTCAATGGCAATGCCACAAAACACGAATACCATTGGTTAAAAGAGAAAAAAAGTGTGCTGCTGCACGCTTGGCACGCAGTTTATTTAGGACAATCGATCACCAAATTTGATGACGACAACGTGGGCGTAAACATATGATCCTTTGCTTCTCTATTTTTACTCTGAAACCGCTGGTACCGAATTTATTTTTTCAGGGTACTTCTCCCACATTGTACGACGCGAATGATATGGCATATATATTCACGAAAGACTTACGGTAGTGCAAAGCGATATTTTGAGGTGACGTTTTCGTCGACGACGCCGTCCTAGATTTTAAAGTCCCTATTTTTGGATCTCCGGTTTGTTTCAGAAAACAATGGACCATTACCCCAAGCAAAATACAGTTAAATCCTATACCATTCCAAAAAGGAAAAAGCACAAATAACGTTGGTAAACATGGTGATGTTTCGTATGTTAACAACGTACATCGTCCCAAGTAACTGTTATCAGTTTTGAAACTTTTTATATTAAAATTCCGAGGGATTCGGGGACCGAGATAGAGAAAAATGTTCTGACATATGAATGTTGTAACATCTAAAATTCCGTGGAGGCCATAAAATGCGCTGCCTTACCAAGATTTATCAGGTGTTATTCGAGTCATGGCCGAATGCTTAGAGGAAATATACGACCCAATGAAATTTCAGGCTGTAAATAATTAAGGTGCAAATTTTCGAAAGCCGTGAATTGCCTTTTGTTTTTCTATTTTCCTTGAAATTTGAAATGGCCTTTTATTTCGTCGTTTTTGACCTTTGAAATTTTCCACGATTCCGCAATCCTTTGGGGCAGATTTGTCATGGTACGTAGTAGTTCTCGGAATAGGGAAAACAAATTGTTGCAGTAAAAACGTTTTTTTTTTCCTGAAACGTAAAATGTCAATTTTATTGTCAGAGAAATGTAAAAAAGATCATTTTATTGTAGTGATGTGTGATCAATACTTTCCTCCCCCTTTTCACCCTCTTAATGGTTGCATGCCATCTGGCATTCAAGGTTTGCCCACGAAGAAAAGCTCTCGTTTCCGTCTTCACAGTAAAGTTCAGATAAAGTGCAAGATTCTGGGATCGAACGTCTGTCCATTAGTTTTGTTAGTCTCATTCTTCCAAAATTATGCACTGCCCTGTGGACCGAATCTCTGAAATGTAGCTATTTAAAACACAGATTTTGTTATTCCTATGAACCTTTGTCAATTCTACATTTGCGTTGAACTCTAGACTCTTTCTGGACGGTTTTAGAACTTCATTCTTTAGGGAAAGTGAACAACCAAGAAATACAGGCGCAGTCATACTGAACAATATTTCTTGCGATTTTACGCCTAACAAAATTACTCGCTCACGATTGGTCGAGCGCCAAAAATTCTCGCTCCTGATTGGCTGAACGTACGTCTTCCACATTCAGTTGGTTTCTTCTGTTTGAGCAAAACAACTTCGTCTTCATCGAAGTTTGAATGTCTTTTAATTCGCACTGCATTCGCCGAAAAGGCATAAAGATTAAGAACTAGCTTTAAAAGATGATCTGAATTTGAATTTTCGAGTGACAAGAAGAAGGGCAAAATATTTTTTTCACGAAAAGCTTAAAACGTGGATCGACTTACATGGCGCCCGGCGTAGCGGGATTGTGTGATTGAAAAACAAAGTGAGTTTTCATTAAGCATTTAGGCAAATAAGACATGCTGGTGTGCGAAGCTTAGGGAATAACGTCGAATGAATCCACGTTGCTGTCTTTTTGTGCGTTAAACTTTTAGTGGATCAAAAAGTAAGACAAAGAAACTCCATGAAAGGTAATTTCGTTCCCCATAAGCTCACGAAAATCGACGGTTTTTCATGCATGGACTAATAGCAACAAAATCACGCCATACTGGGGTTACGGCTTTTGCCGCTGTCTCGCTCGATTTTGCAGTTTCGATATCTCCGCGATGTTTCATATTTCAACACGTTTGCAGGAATGCTTGTCGCTATCTTTTCCTTTAATGACCACTTACACAAACTTAAATATTGGGACCCGAAGAACGTGAATTTAATCGCTGATTGAATGCCTTTCTCTCTGGTGGAATCAACTTTTCAGTCTGTGGTTCATGCTGGTAATTTTATCCCTTATCTCGGACAGACCTTGAAACGTATACTCCACTTCAAATGTTAATTTTGCCGAAGTTTTCGAAGGTGAGCAGTAGTGTGTGTACACTACTGCTGATATATGTGTTGATATTTCCTTATTACTGGGTTGCCAGTATGACAATCCCAGTCGGAAAGTGGGTGGGATTTGTTTGTTTTATTTGTTATTTTTTTATTTTCCGTGTCGGTAAAAGTCTTGCCTGTCACTCCTCTGGTAAGTGGTGTCTTTGTGCATAGAGCCTTCTGCGCGTATTTTCTTAGGATCGAGAGGGTAGTGGAAATGCGTATATTTCTATGGTGGACACAGTAGAATCATTAACTTTAATAGCCTGCAATGGCGTCGAAAGTCATGTAACGGGAATGGTGTTTTAGTGGATTCTTAAAGTAGTACTATGACGAAAATTTTTTTTTTTTCCGGGTTTTTTTTTTTAACTGAACTACAATGTTTATGACCAAAAAAAGATAAATTTGTAAATTTGGATCAGGATACACTATTCTTGTGAAGAAATAGACCGTGTAATCTTGTCAAAAACCTGTCCGCCATTACTCAAACACCAGTGTTACACAATCTAAATGGGTAATACCCATATAATCTAAATTTAGATCAGTGGGTGCAAGCCATCTCAGATGATCATCTGAGTCATCCAACCATGCATGCACCGTATTTAGGTCTAAGCACCCATTTTGAATAGTGCTGATAAACTGTGTTTAAGTCTAAACGCCCATTCTAATAAGTAAGCACCCATCTTAAATCGATTAGCTTTCAATATTGGTAATGGGTCTCTATTTGAATACTATAAAAATTCGTCTTCATTCAGCAGCGTGCTTCGATGGTGTGGTGCTTATCGATGATTCCTTACGAGTGGCTAACGGACTAGGTTCAACCTCCTTTTCTTCCCTTTTTTTTTCCTGACGAGAAATTTTCCAAGTATAGGGTAAACTTCATGTAATTGAAGTGAAAGCCTATGTGTCTCGGATGATCATCTGAGATGGGTTGCACCCATTGATCTAAAGTTAGATTATATGGGTATTACCTATTTAGATTGTGTAACGCGGGTGACTCAAATTACCAACTGATAGGTCTGCTATTATTTGTATCAGCGGTCTTTTTGTGACGTCATCCAATCAAGACAACACAGCAACGCCATAACAACGCCATACCAAACCTTCAATATGGTGATGAATTTGTCTCCTTCGAATTCTCCTTCTTCTTTATCGGAGAGCGAGCTGGACAACGACTTTGAAACAGAAGAACACACAGTACAGCAGGCTGTTGGTTTTCTTCCTTACGACGAAGAACTGCAGCCTCTGGCTGCGGAGGAAGAGGACGACGAGTACGATGCAACAATACAGCAACAACAAGAACTAGAACGACACTTTTAACAACAATTTTACAGCCATTACGAGTTTCCTTTAAGGAACTGATAGAACTAGAAATAAACTACAGGATGCGCTGCACGTGAAGGACCGCATAAAACATGAACCACTACAAACGGGCCTGGCATACAGGAGCGTCACGCTTTAGTTTTGAACCAGAGAAAAAACGTAAACGAAGGAAATTATAAATGATAGTTTACTTAGCCAATAATAAGTCTTACATAGTAGCGAAAGATGATGCTTGGAAACTATGCACAGGTAAATACCCACGAAATAACATATGGAAAACCCTCACCATTCGTCGGTCACGGCTTGAAATAGACGGTTCTTTAGGGCCGATTTACACGGTACGATTTTTGTCGCATGCGACGAGCTCACGACAGGCCTACGACATGACTTACGATTGTCACAGCGTTTTTAAACGCGTTTCAAAATGCTACGACATTTTTTCTGACGTACACAATAATCGTAAATCATGTCGTAGGCATGTCGTAAGTCCCATGGGACAAAAATCGTACCGTGTAAATCGGCCCTTATCCATCTTCCTCCATATTGTCGAAACTGAAGATGGCTGGAGGCGCTTCATCGCACCTCCTAGATAAATCGTTCCAGCGAAACAATCCTCCGTGAAGTGTTCCGAGCAAATGTCAAAACGACCGGGGGGATTGAAGTTTGCCCGGTGAGCGGAGACAAATCTCTTCCATTGAGCTCTTATAAAACTTGGGTTAACAGGGGAATTGTGTAGCGAAAATCCCGCTTTAGGGTTGGAAGGATTGCTGCAACCCTGCACAACGCAACGACTAGACGGCATAATCTTTTCCAAGGCAAGCGTAGACAAAAACACACCATGAAGGATAAAACCTCGCACTCCTCTTCGGCATACTAAAGTAGCCACGTTTGTTTTGATGTCTTGATTGGATGACGTCATAATCTTCTCGACTCAAGTCTCTCTTTTGAACTCGGCCATTTTTGAATTGAGTAATGGCGGGCAATCATATCGAGAATTCGTAGTTCAAAAAGTCGGACTTCTCGTCGCAGTCATGGCTTAAAATTTGGCATGGTAGGTACTTATAATACATACTTTCGAAATATAAAAAGAAAAGGTAAGGTAACGTTTTGATCATAGTACCACTTTAAACAAAATACACCCTTATGGAGCTCAATAATGGAAAGTCAGTTGGATAAACTAGGCAGGCGGCGAAAAACAAACACCTGGAATCTTAAAAGCGACTTCGACAACAATCTATCGCCCGTCGAGCCGAAATCAAAGTGAGCTGTATTTCAAATATTTTACCAAGTGTGCTGTTATGTAGAACACTGAAACCAAATAGAAAATTCTCTGGTAACTTATGGGTTCAACAAAGACAGAGAACGAATCGAACACCTTACGTGGATCTGTGATCAACTCTGCACAGTCTTCGGTAAAAACATAATTGGAAATGTGACAGCCAAGAATTATTTGAAAGAAAGCTTGTCGTCTATTTTGTTCTTCATTATTCAATGAAAAGATTCTTCATGGAAACGGTTTGATCCTGAAATTTAGTTTGTTGCAATATTGCGCATATTTGACACGATTGAGTTTCTTCTCTTCACGCACGAAATGAAGTAAAGGGGTTTTTGCCTCTAATAGCAAATATATGTTGTTTGCTTCAAAATTGTTCGCTGGAAGAGGTGGCCTTTATGAATTCATCATGTTTTATGATATGCGAGCTTAACTGGATAGTTTTATGGCAATAGTAAAGCATTTTCTTGTTATTCAAGTTAAAGGTTCTTCAGGAAACGTTAAGTGCATGGTAATTTGACACGATTGAGTTTCTTGTCTTCACGCAGGCAATGAAATAGGAAGAGGTTTTCGCCTCTAAGAGCAAATATGTTGTTTTTTCAATAAGTCTTTCGCTGGAAAAGGATTCTGTGATATTTTCTGCCTTTGTGAATTATTATATCATGTTGTGTATTGAATTTTCGAGCTTAAGGTTGAAATATTGTGATATGGGAGAATTTTTTTAGTATTGCTCTGTAAGCAGGAAGGGTTCACAGGCCTGTTGGAAGGGTGCTTGAGTTTCAACAAAATGAGCCCCAACATCAGTGAAAAATTGTGACGCCGATGAATAATAAAGTAGCTGCTATTTCCAAAATGATGGAATTACCTGGTGCTAAATAACGTCGTACGCGTCTTGGAGAGTAAATTTTGCCTTTGCATAAACGAATGGTCAACCTCAAGAGTTGGGGATTGTGATCTTTGTTTTGACTTCGCTCATTTTATTGTCAAACTTTATAACACTTGACAGAAAAAGAAACTTACAAAAACCCGGTATCTTGCCATCATTTGACACAGATGCTTCACTGTTTGGCGAGTAAACATGCCGCGGTAACTTAATCACGGCGCCCGCTGAATTCCGGCCATGTCACTTTCGATTTTGCGATTTATTTGAACGTAGCAAGAATCTCCCAAAATGTTTGTCGCTATATTCACGGTTCAAAATTAATGTGGTTTTCATGACGTAAATATTTTATTCTCGATCGACCGTCCCAGAAACTTCCTTCTGCTCTTTCTCAAAACTGTGTATCAATAGTTATTTACTTTTGCATAAAGCAAGCTAACAAAATCTGTACCTTGCAGAGTTCGCATTTGTTGGCGTTAATAGTATTTTCGGTCCGATGCATCTGTTCTGTGAGGGGTATATTGTTTTGGTCTCCCATCCAGATACTAACCCCGCCGGCAGAGTTAAAATTCAGTGAACTTTAGTATTACAAAACTCTCAGATGCTCCGAGGGCAGGCTTAAACTTGTGGTGAAGAGAAGTTGTGAGGGAACTTGAAAATTATCAACATGTCAGCCCAGAAGCCAATGTTTCTCGCTTCTCTTATATTTGTTATTCTTCAGATACTGGAATGCTGTAGTTCAATACCACACAATTCAGTGCCTTCTGATTTTCTGTAACACGTACCACAGGCAATCCAGTGTATGCTTCACGGAAGCATCTCGTTCTTAAACAGCTCAGTTTATAGAACCTTATTAATTAGTGAGGCCAGTTAAATGTGAAAAGGGTTCTATAATAATAGGAAGATGTCAGGTGTCCAAGAGTAAGTCCTGTCCCTCAACGAGATCACGGAAATAATTGGTGATCATAATATTGAAATGTATTCGAGAATCGCTAAACATCTGTCTATCCTAAGCTTCCAAAACACTGTGGACGAAGGAGTTGGCAAACGGGCCATGCACCCGAGAACTAGGAGATTACATTGGCTGACTTTAGCGCTTAAACATCTTCCTCGTAATCAAAGATCAGGTAAATTCCACCACTTTTATAATAAAGAACCCTCCGCCAGTCACATTACGTTTCAATATTCGTCCAAGCAAGCATGCACATTACTCAGAAAATGGACAGTCGTACTTACCATTTGGCAAAGCCATGTCAACCCATGTAGCCACAAAGGAACAGGCTTATTTAACTAGAGGTAGTTTTTCCAACCTTTATTAAATCTATTTCACTTTAATTACGGGAAAACCCCTCTGAATTAATATTGCCTTGGTGGATGTGATCTCATACCAGGAAATTGATCTCGAATTGATGACGTAAACTAGCGCTTCATTTCGTATTGCAATGCAGCGCATCGCAAACATTGCATGTACAGGTAGTTTTCAAGCTTTATTAAATCTATCTCACTTTATTAATCAAAAAGATAAACGCTAAAAGGTTCGCACAACGTTTCGACATCATCGAGATGTCATTGTCAAGTGAAAGAATAAATTATAAGCCGCATATAAGTACAAAAATTGTTGAATAAATTAAATCAAGAAATGGTTCAGTGACGGTTAAGTGACGGTCACGACTGTTCTACCGAGTCAGTTTGTGTGTTGAGTGATGGAGATTTTTCTTTGATGAACATCATCTCATATATGAGACAGTTAAACTTTGTTTCGCATTTTTTCAGAATTGTGAAGCATTGATCTGGGATTTTTTTTGTAAACCATTTTCTTCCCATCGATGTTTGCCAATCGCAGAATATTGATGTTCTTTTTTTACGAAGTCCGCATCTCACGAACCACATTTATAATAATATATAACAAGTTGTTGGTTGACCAAAGGCGGTTTTTGTTCTTGGATCTTGAGAACGTATTAACATTTTCCAGTTTTTGGCTAGTGAGGACTGGTTGCAAATCCGCAGTTAATTTCTTGTTGAGATGGCAAAGTTGGTGTTTAACAGAATCAGCAGATTTTTGGTCGATAAATGGCAACACTATCCTGATCGAGCAATCTTGAACATCACGAGTGGTGGTAGAACCATTGCTAAGAGATTTTTGGAAATTTTTGATGGTATTTTCTATAAGCTCAGTTGGGTATATATTGTAGCTTTTGAAAGATAGTTTTAATTTCATTGCACTCTTTATTGAACAGATCATTAGTCCAGGAGAGGCCGTGGGCTCTCTGGATCATTGGTACTAATGACGATTTCTTGTATCGGTTGTCTTGATGGCTTTGATAATGTAGAAGGCCAGTAGTATGGCTTTGATAATGTAGAAATAGAGGATATTACATGGCCGCGCGGGGATACGAATTTTATCTTCGAGTGCTGCAAGTATCTCTCACGAGTGAGCGAAGCGAACGAGTGAGAGATACTTTCAGCACGAGAATTATTAATTATTAAATTATTATTATTAATTATTAAATTATTATTAAAGCACAAAAGTATCTTACAATGAAGAGAAAGCTTGCGTTTTATTGGCTAATCGTGTTGGTTACCGTGACAACACCTATTTCCTCACAAGTGAAATATAAAAATGATATGTTCACTGTGCGCGGTGAAGATATGATTTTTCAGCAAAAGGAGAAATCCTGGTATTTCATCAATATCTATATAATAAGGAGTAGTATTTCACTTTAATTACGGGAAAACCCCTCTGAATTGCTTTGACGGATTTTAATGTTATACCAGGTAATTGATCTCGAATTCATGGATTAAACCAGTGCTAGTACGTTTAAATGAGTCCTGTTTTTCTAGCTATGATAAGCTGTTTGTCTTTATGTCAGTTTGTTTCATTTCGTATTACAATTTATTACACATAACATGAGAATTTTATTCCATAAAGCTCATTTGTACAAATCTATACGCTTTATTTTCACATGTGAAAAAGGCCTATACAGCCAATCAGAATGGCGTACAGCTATTTCACATGTGAAAGTATAACCAAGTAGCGCATTGCACACATTACAAGTCTGAAATCACTGGGCGTGAATTAATGTACTGTTTTTCCCGCGGAGCGTAACAAATGGATATCCATGAAAATATTCTTCGCATTTCGATTTTATTCGTTTCCTTTCAGTAAAGACTTTTGTTTTTCATTACGGAAAGAGAATCGAATTGATAATAACACTAATTTGATCATTTAAGCCCGGTTTCGTTGATTGATTTTGGCACAATTTTTTTAGGGATTTCGTCATATGCGATTTGGGGGTAACTAACAAAATTAACTCCTCCCTCTTAGTACTAAGCCCTTGCCCTCTCCCCTCCGTCTTCGATGCGCAATACTTGCTAATGCTTCCATATGCCTATTTTACAACATTTTACAAACCATTTTAGAGTTATTTGAAATTTATCGATCTAAGTAACCAAACAGGGTAGGATTTTAGAATAAACATCAATTTATTATTTCATTGACTTAAGATTTTAAAGTTTCTCCGACTAAATATGCTCACAACCCTTCCTGGGTAAGGTCCACAGCAGGAGCTTTTGCAGCAAAATTCAGAGCACGCTGAAACAATGCTTCATGTCTGGGTATGATCACTGTATCATGACTAATATCTTTGAACCTCTGATTTTAAAGGAGTTGAAAAAAAGCCTTTGTTCAACTAGACACCCATACAGCCCCTTAACGTTCCCAGACCTCGACCACTGCACTAAAATATTTGAGTTTTGGACTCCTCAGTTTGTTGTAACGGTTGGTTATTTAACAATTATTCCATGAGCGCGCGTTGGATAAAGCGAGAAAATCCTAGCGAAATCGAAAAATGTTGATGAAGATGCGATGTTGTGTAATACCTCGTGATCAGACAGACGCCGGCTCATCACAAAAACATTTCTTACCTTTTCGCATATCTCTAAGCTTCGAAAGTGATCCAAACTTTCCACAAAAACGTTTTTCTTTTGCTTTATACCGAAAGAAATTTCGCTTTCTGGCGTAAACGTTTTTAGTTTAGCAACGCTAAGCGCAATCATTTACCATATAAGGTCAAACTAAGGTATATGAGCTGATAACCGAGATTGAGTGAACCAATCAGAGCGCGAGAATTGCATTATCCGAGGTTGAGAATTTAATAATTAATAGTAATACATGAAGCAGCAGTTAACCTAGCAACCTTTGTGGCTTTCTTAATTGGTGTTTATAGAAGAATCCTCCTTACAAGAAGGGGTTTCTCTCCACTAACTAAAACATTCACTAGTTAGCAGGTAGTTTGAGGGGAATATTGTGTGTGTGAGTGGTGAGTTGAGGAAAAATCACAGACAAAAGTTAGGATTAGTCTGTAAAGTGAGTGGGGAGAAATTTACAAAGCAAACTTTCAACCCCAAAATAAGCTTAACCAAATTTCACCAGTGAGACACACAAGGTCGGTTATTAAAGCAAACTTTAGCCATTGCTTTGAAGAACTAAGACATTCCTTCTATGGCAAATTCCAGTTTAGCATTGTTTCTTGTGAATAAAGTGTCATGATAGCAAGATGTATAGCATCTGTTTACTTGAAACAGCTTTCCAAGGTGGTTCTGAAGGCAAAATGGTTGTTCTAAACTGCGTTCGAAATCCGGAACTTGTTTAAATAAGCGGCGTGAAAGCCTTATCTCACAAGGGTTTCTTCGCTCCGTTTCACTGCTATGGAAACGAGTTTCTGTTTTGAACAAACTATGTATTCTTAGCTTAATATTTGTTTTTCCGATCGTTTTGGTGTTAAAACTTGACAAAACACTTCTGCTCGTTCATGAAACAGCACATACAGTATTCACCTGACTTAATCCAGCTAAGTTAGGTTGGGCCGATTACTGTCGCTGAGAAGAAAGAAAAAAAATCCCTGTGTGTTTATCCCGGCAGCCAGGCCTGCAGGCCAGGTTTTCTCTCGTTCCCAGTTAGACCGAGTGTGGCCTTCTTGAACTCTTTGTCAGAAGTAAAATGGCGGCGGAATTGAGAGGTGTAAAGACTCTGGCTCGCGTTCGTTTGCGCTTATTGAAGGTAACATCCTAGTTTAGCTCTGTGAGGTGAAGTTAATCGGTCAGTATAAAACAAGGACTGCGGACTACGGACCCGGACTGCGGACCTGGTATAAACCGTGAACGGAGTATAAAATGCTGACTGAAGGCTACGGACTAGACTCAAAACGCGGACTGATTACAAAACACTGTAAAAAAATACACGGAGTAATTAAATGGGGACAACGGATGACATGAATTGAAGTCCGTCATGGGAACGGTGAATGTTTCGTTCCATCATTGTCATGTGCATATCTGTCAGGTCATAGATGTTGCTGACGTTTCTTCCAGCATGGCCGGTGTAATGTATTTGCCAGAGGTAAGACTCCTTCGCGGGTCACCAGCTTTACGTTTAGAAATCAAGAAATTTGAAGGACTTCATCGTGATCGGCGGGTCTAATTTGCAGGTCGCATGTCGCAGGTCGCATGTCGCAGGTCGCAGGTTGCAGGTCATTGTTTCACCAATACAGAAAGTATCCTAAACATTCTTAAAAGCTAACCTTAGGCCTAATTAGGCCTAAACAAAAGTCTAATGATATCTCTACTCTTACTTTCTCTAGCCCTGTGGGTGTTGTGACTGAGCATTTCTGTGTACTTGACAATATTTTGACACGGAATAAGAGGACTCAAGGCCTTTTTTTAAAAAAATCTGTATCTGGGCTAATTCAATTCTAGTTTTGTTTCATACTCCGTTTTTTTTTTTTATACTCAGACCACGTTTTATATCTGGTCCTTGTTTTATACCCGGTCCGCAGTACGGGTCCGCAGTCCGCAGTCTGCATTTTGTACTGACCGGTAAGCGTAAGTTAATTAATGTTCGAGCGACCTTATTTGGAATTTTTGTTCTTAATTCGAGGGTATCGAATCTTGTCATTGGGGACTTAAGCACGTGCGTTTGTGAGACGCGGACGGCAACCGAAGTAAGCTGTTTTCCCTTTTAACTAGTCTTCACACAACCACATTTACAGTGATAAGTATTTTTTTCTCCATTAGAGATGATTGATATAAATATCCGGGAGACACAACTGTCCTGGCAGGCGAAATGTTCTCTCAGTTCCGGTGACTGTCTGCGTCTCAAAAACGCGCGTGCTTAAGCTCCCTAATTCCAAAATTCCTGTTCGTAGTATGACACCGTTGTTCTATGTGTCAAATAACCCCGACAGCGTGATGCAGAGATTAAAAAGGCACTTGAAGAGATGATCTAGGTTTGACGTTTCATTTTATTGTTATGAGATATATGGACATGAACAATATTGTGCAGAAGTCGCCGTGCCACACAAGCGACGTCTTAAAATTATTTTTTGTCAGTGGCTGAGCCTGGGCGACCTGTGGTTGTTCAGGTGTTGTACTGTGTGGTTGCCACAGCAGACTTAAAGCGAACTGAATTCGACGTGAATGCATACATAAAGATATACTTTAGGCATATAAAATGTCTAGAGCATTGTGCTTTAAAACGTACGTACAAATTTCGAAGTACACAAACGTTGGGTGCTACACTATCAATATAGAGACTGTTATCTACGGTCGACAGCTTACAAGTTTCGCTCAGGTGCTTTTATTGGAACTTCCATTCACTTTAGTCAGCTTAACTTTATTAGATTGCGAGTATTCTCCGCTGTCGGCGATGGATTGTGGGGCGGGCGAAATACACGCGCTCCGAAATTAGAGACTACTCCCAGCCTATAACTGTACGTATTGAAGTTATAAACTGCCGCCCTAACCCGAACAAGCAACTGCCGCCCTAATTAGTTTCCGGACTTGGCGGGCCAGGCGTGCTATTACGAAAAACACTCACGTCAATTGCCATGGCTAACACATAACCTGTTGTCAGTAAATATTGAGTAACATACGCAACCTATAGGTTTTAGCCCACCCACAGGAAAAATATGGAATTTTTTGAAGGCGATGATAACTCTAAAGTTGGAGTGATATGACGCTCCGTTAAATGTATATTTGAAGTGTTGATTATAGGCAAAATGAAAAAAAAAATTACCTGCTCCCAACTGTGTGGCTTCATAGCTCAGTTGGTTGAGCATTGCAGAGGTCATGGGTTCGAATCCCGTTGAAACCATGCTCCTGAATTTTTTAGGCGTCTGTTAGAGACAATTGCTTAAGTTTTCTTGATAAGTGCGAGGATCGTTTCCCTCATTTACAACTTACAAAGTTACGGTTCAAGACTCGTTTCATTCATTTCGACTCACCTGCTATTGTGGAGGTGTGATGATGGCAGTCTTTTACCAATTTACATCTTATTAAAAGAAAGGAACGCTGCACATGCAGCAAGAATATAAAAAGTCCCTTTTCAGCCCTAGATCGGAACTGGCGAAGACACTGGGCAATTGGAAACGTTGTCGTGAATGGTAACTTTGTAACTTGCATTTATTAGACTTGAAATCAGAGAGGAATCAAACCATGCCTGATCAATCTATTGTCATGATGTTGGTTGCAATATGAACCTTAAGTTACGACTCTGAAACTAATATGATCACGAAATATCTTGTCCACAAATTTTTCCCTTATCTTAAGGCTCAACATGTCATACACTTTCTCTTCTGTTGTATCCATTGCTACTACGTTATTCACCAATGTTTAATGGCCAGAGTACCTGAATCTGGCCCAATATTCCTGATCATCAGGTTTGCATCTGTCGCTTCTTTCTTTTAAACGCCTTCATTCTTCTTAAAGGAGAGTTTCGAACCCCTGCGGGCTCTCCATTTCTTTGACATTCAACATCGTTGCGAATATTAGTTGGTTGTTGGTAATGAACTGAGGGGTGATCCACATCCATTTTGCTCGTTTGGTGCACCACTATCAGGTTTAGTTCCCTCTTACAAGTAGTTTGGCTCTTCGTTGCTTGCTTCTGCGAGGCTCGCATTTTCTTTCTTCTCTTCCCTGTTGGTATTCATACTTTCCTCCTGTGAATCACCTGAGGTTGCAATTGCACAATTGTAAACGTCTTCCTCACTTTCGGGTTGCCATTTTGCCTTTTTCGTGGGATGAGAACTCTGTGAACTCTCTGTTTCCTCTTTTCCCATTCGAACTTCTTGATCACTTCCGTGCTTCCCGAGAAGCTGGTATTCTCTTCCCTTCGAGAGTACAGCTGGTCGTTTGCAAGGTATTTCATTTAACTGACATTCTTTATTGATACTACCTTTTGAGATGAAAGCTTCTTCTTTGCCGGCGTGAATTTCACAGTTTTCATCTGCATCTGAACCCTTCTTCGCTGTGTGTGCAGCTCTTTCCCATTTATGGTTATTGAATTCATTGTCACCGCCCAACTCTAACCGTGAGAGATTTACGCCTCGTTCTCTTACGTTATCATACAGTGGTTCGCCTTCGCAAGAACGTTCACTTGCGTATATAGCGTTTTGGTTCTCCTTGATCCACTTTTCATAGTGAACGTTTGCATAAAGCACATCATCTGTTTGGTTTTTCGTTTCAGTCACAGGGCACAAATAATCTGATTCGTCTGCCTCGCCAACTTGGCTGCTGTTTTCGTATGGTGGGCTATCTGAAGGATTTACGGATTTCTCAAACCGTTCCTTGGGGCCATAAACATCTGAATACTCTACATACTTATAGCGGTGTTGAGCATAGAACTCTTCGGAACACATTTTCTCTATGTTTCCCTCAGAGGGGTGACTGTTTCCACCTAATACATGAGGCACGTCAATCTCTTGAGAGACAGAAAGATCCGGCCACTCTTCTTCGTTGTGCGTTCTCAACCAAAGCTGCATAATCCAAGACTTCATTGGTTCCCTTTTAACCAAAAAAAAAAAACGGTTAACGTGGTGAGCAGTTTATTCCCCTCAAGCTTACTGGACTCAAAATTACTTCAAACTATGAAGATCCCTTCAGCTCGATGAACCTGATTAAATGAATTTTACCATTCGCCAATTTGATGTAAAGGAAAGACGTGATAAGCATCTAGTATCACGCCGTCACAGTTTTCTAAATCATCGCTAGACATTTACCGAGCAAAAATAGAAGAACTAATGGTACCAGGAATACAACAATTTTTTTAGAAGAGTAAATCAAAACGTGACAAAAGCGGGGGATTCAGGACCGTATGGTCCGTTGCCCAAAAGTTACTCCCCGTAATGTCCCATTATCCTGTAGACCGCAACTGCGGAAATGTGTGGAATTCGTTCCAGTAGAAGTGGCTTCTCACAGTATGCAACTTCTTACTTTGAGTAACTTATATTAGGGGTGCAGGGCTGGCGTAGTGGTGAGAGCACTCGCTTTGGCCCGGGTTTGTCTCCAAGGCTCGGTATCATATGTGCGTTGATTTTGCTGTTTTCTACAATGCTCCGGGAGGTTTTTCTCCGGGTATTCCGTTTTTCCCCTCTCCTCAAGAACCAACAGTTGATTTGATTTGCCTTAATTTGCTGATTTCAGTTTACAGTGTCCCCAATTAGTGCTCCAGCGCTAGGACGATTAGACACTTAAATAAAGTTCCTTTCTTTTTTTTTTTTTTTTTAATTAAGCAACAAGCGGTATTTTTTGTTGCATCTCTGTGGACAGCCTACTCAACATGCAACAACCCGGTGACGTTTGAGTAGTGGATATACGTAGGAGAAATACCTGCTCGTGAGACAATCGAAAATGGCGAGGAACGGAGGTCTCTGCTTTGAATCGAAAGCCCAACACTGATGCATGAGGATATAGACCCAATCAGGACAGCATTTAGGTCGGCTGAGTGGACCGTTGTCTCGCTGATAAGGCAGAATCTGTAAGGAAGGATGATGATCACAAACGGTTAGTTCATGTTGGTGGATCACCGAGTAAAAACGATGCATGGATTGGTTACAATCTTGCAAACTAATAGTATTTGGGTGCGGCAGAAGAAAATCTAAAGAGACAGGATTTCGCCATAATAATTTTTACCTCGTCATTGTCAAGCGAGTGATAAGGAATCGCAAATTGTCGTTCTTCTTGACCATATTGGTAGGATGCATAGAGTTCCCAGGCCAGAATACCAAAGGCCCACACATCACTGGCATGTGAATAATATCCATCCATGTTAACCTCTGGTGCACTCCTGTTGAAAAAAGGCGTCTTCTGTGTTAATTTTGGTACCAATAAGAAAAAATTCTTTAAGAGGTACACTCGACTTGTTGTGTATCATCTGAATTTTGCACAACGCTAAGTAAAAATGAGAAATGGGTCTTTGGCGTGGTACCTTCATGAGAAAAAGTGGTAATTCGATGTTTTAAGGAAGGCCCTTTGGAAGAGAGCGAAAACTTGTGCCCGGTGTCACTTAAAAGAATGGAGACAGTGTCTGAGATCATTCTTCTAAAACGTCTTTCGTAAATACTTTTTCATCGCTTCCTAAATGCTCACTTTCCTTGCCGTTCCTATTTTTTTTTTTTTTTTTCTAGGTAGCTCATATCTCACCATCTACTGGCATCAGGTGGCATGGCAACTTGTGCAACACACGATGTACTAGTGACTTCATAAGCACTCATAGAAAGACCCTTGGAGCGTCCCAGCCGACCAACTTGAACCTACAAAGCACAATTTTCAGTCATTATATCTTGATAAACCTGTGCTGAACAAAATCATTTGAGATCGAAGGAGCATCATCTCCTTCAATTTCTCGCTGGCCTGACTCGGTGCCGGACCAGAGCTGCTTGAGGCAAGTTAAATGCCCCAAAATAGGTAATCTTTTACTTTCATTTTGATGTTCCAGATACACGTATAGTTCTGTAAGTATCTTGACGAGGGAATGGCACGCATTTTGTAATCATTTTTTTCTTTTAATTTTTATTTTATTGCAACTGAATTACTTTTTTCTCCCAACAATTATATTTATTTCAACACAAAGAGCATTACTTACAAATTACTTATTTCACCTATACCACCGTACTTCGTTATTAACAATAAGATACTTGAGCTTCTTACAAAACAGTATTTACACTACTTTCAATACGGCACTTACACTACGATAGATAAGGTGAGAGTACCTTTTCTTTTCCTAAAGAAATCGTTCTTACTGTTTATTTCTTTTAGTTTCATATATTACAGCAATTTTAGCTCGAAATCCATGAATGTTGAGAAGAATTTGGGAATTTCTGGAATTCTACAAAAAGGCTTTCCAGATATTATGAAATAGCTCAGCAATATATGTAAAGGGCGAGTAGTTTCTGTGATGATTTCAACAAGCACATTCTGCAGGGAAAGGCGGAATCTTTGATTTCAAATAATGCACCAGTAAATTTCAAAATCGTTGGAAAACTGGTTAGAATAAGAGCAGTGGTAGACCAGATGGTTCAGTGAGCTTCGCTTCGCAGAAAGTACATAGATCATTTGTTCTGAAGCCCATTTTATATAATTTGGTGTTTGTATGGAGAACTGAGTTACCGGTAAGAACTTTCAGTTGTATTGAAAAGCTTTAACTTACGATTCAAGAGTGACGGAATGAGATGACTGGAAAATTTGTCTCAACTGATCGCTAGTAAAATTAAAATCACTCTGTAATTTATAAGCGATATTAGGAAGTTTTGACAAGTAGAGCATAGAATTCTTTTGATTTCTTTTTTGTTATATCAAATATATTGTTATCAATCGCAAACGTTAGAGGACTTATTGATGGAAGCCAGTCTTCACCTCTGAGAGACGTTGGAATAGACGTACGAAGACCTGCCCGTTCTAAAATATCTGTTTTATTTATTTTGTGCGAAAGATGATTCATGAATCTGTAACATTTAAATTAAACAAAAGATCTCGGGTGCATATAATTCCAGCTTCATAATAGGTTTTGTAATGGACAGGCTTATTGTCTATTCTAATCTCACAGTTATTCCGATATTTGTCCAATTCTTTTCTGTGGCGAAAGTCGGACGGAAATCTGAGCACTAAGAAAGGTGAGTTCATAATAGGATTGAGAAGGAATTGTATAATCGTATATTTTGTAATTACAAGCTAAAAGAAAGAAATCTCCTAAGGGGCTCAATAGGTGCTGCATTAATTTCATTAAAAATTCGTCTTAACCAGGCAAGTTTTAACGATTTCTCCATGCATTCAAGATCAACCGTTCTCAAACCTCCTTCCTCATATTCTTTTATTACTGACACTCTTTTCACTTTATCTGTGCCTTTCGACAAGAATTTAAACAATAAGTTATTCAATTCTTTGATCAGTTCTCTAGGTGTCGGTAGAACTGAACTTTGGAATAAGAAAAAGTTTGACTGTCGTCAACTTTCTGTGAATCGATAGGCCTCTAGAGGACCAGATATTAATTAGGTTTTTTACTGAATAAAATTCTTTTCTTTAAGAAGTTTCTGGTTATCTGTAAAATATTCACCGAAAGATTTAATTGATTCATCAGGCCATTTAATATCAAAGGGTTTTTCTTTATGATTACTCAGTGAGCTAATCCACATGCCTTCAGTTTTCGAGCAATTAATCTTGAGTCCCGAAATAGTTTCAAATATTTTGTAATCATTTTGTTTTATCAAACTTTGTTGTAAGAGTGGCCAACTTACCAGGTCTGGTGATACGACATTGACGTACTCAGCTCGAAGGGCCCCATGCACAATGTGTTTACTGTGAAGGTAGTGACATGCAGAAGTCACTTGGGACAAAAACATCTCTATGTTTTCCTTTTTGCACTGTCTTTGAAGAACGTACTCTTTAAGATTGCCATAGGGACAGTTTGGACGTGAGACCTGACAAATAGATGATCTGTTGAATAACGGCCTACCATGGTTTTGGTTTCTGTTGCATTAATACTAATGTCGGGCAATTTTGTGTCAGTCAATGTTTTAGGCTTAACGCTCTATGAATTACTGCTTGCTTACATCTGATAGCTTGTCAACATGAAGGCCTGTTCAAACACCTTACACTCTGGCTATGCTGCCTTTTTAATGTCATCTGAGAATGGTTAGACTCTCTAGTCTTCTCAGATAAGGACGATAAACCGTAGGCCCCGTTTCACAACCCTTCAATGTTCACACCCTGTGGGGCGTAAAAGAACCCACACATTATTTGCAAAGAGTAGGGCATGGAGTTCCCGGAGTTTTAATCTGTCCCCTGGGGTAAATCATGGTTTGGAGGGCAAGTGCTCGGAGATGCTAGCTACACCAAGCTGCTCTAAAATCCGAGGGTAAAGAAAGATATGGTGGCAATGACGGTGATGTTGAAAATGTCCCCACAGGATATCATCACCGATGTCGGTTACTTACTATCCAGCGAGATGAATTGAAGAAGTCGTGTTTCCATATTGGTACAATGTTTGGATTATTGAGACAGCGAAGCTCGTTGGCATGCTGAACATCTTGTTGTGAAAGTCTCTCCCACGTCAATGTGGACCCCTAAAGATGTTAAAAGAGCAAACAATAATAAGACTATTTTCAAGACGCTAGGAATTTTATTCGGCATGTACATCAGTGTTGCTCTATCGCTTAAGAAAGTTTTCGGAAATCAAATTACGCTACATGCTACTGTAGTTAGTTGAAATGCTCTTAGAAAAGGCATATGCTATCAGCTTTTATTTGGAAATAGGACAAAAACGCGTATGTCATTTCAAGAAATTGAGATGTGCCTTTTACCCGTTCTTTCCTGTCGGTCTTATCGGCATAAGAAGGAATAAAGAAGATGAAATAACTTCTTACTTGATTTTCTGTGCTAAAATAATCTGGCACGAGGTCATCATAAATATCTGGAGAAAAAGGAAAGGAGCCAATTAGTTTAACTAGAATTCTTATTTCAGGATGACACATTTTATGAGGGTTTGACATATTATAAGGCATAACCGAAACAGGTCTTATCGGCATGGCACAAGGAGGAGTAGAACACGACTAACAGAGCGTAACTTAGGAGGGCTTTCGTATACAGCATTATAATGGATTTACACAACGTTTTGTAAAGGTTGCAAACGTTATTGAAAGCCCTGACTTGATACTGTAGCAATACAGAAGGTCGTTTCTCTTTAGGGGACAGCGTGTGTGGCATCTGTGAAAACGCCCACTGGAGTCATTACTACGTTGTAATTGACAAGTTTGAAGCTTTGAGTGCGTTGCAGATTAAAAGGTTATCTCAAATCATCCAGGGATTGTACCACATTTTTCACTATTCCACTTTCAACGTTAAAAATGTATTACCACACTGGGTGTCATCATTCGTCGTTGAATCTAGGTCAACATCCTTCAGAATATCTGTAAGTAAAGTTTAGCAGAATTAAAAGAAACAACTAGGAGAGAATTATAAACTAAGACCGCGTTGGTAAACTGATTTGGGTACAAAGAGGAGAAAACCTCTTTGCGCTATAAGTGCCCATGTCGCAGTCAGGATTCGTGAATCAAGAACGGAAATGTATGCTTTTCAGTACATGTTTGAGGAGGAGAGATGGAGAGTTAGTCCTGTCCAGTTGTTGGGGTGCTTGCCTTGACAAGACCTGTTCTGACCACTCGTCGAATTTGATCCTGGTAGTCCCTGGTTCAACCTCTTGACTGCACTTTTAAATGTCGCCAACTTGTTTCCCTCTGGCCATTTGGGATTCTTAAAAGTCGCTGTTCTGTTATGTTCGAAAAGCCCCTATGGTCAGCGGTCAATTAAGTACGTATGCCTGACTTGTAGGAGGAGAGTTGAAAGCACTGCATGGCAAATTGGGAGGAGGTTAATTACAGGTCTAGTTCATAAAGGATTAATTTTGTTTTGTTGGTGCGTGAGTCTTCCTCGTTCTGAAGAAATCTCCACTTGAGTTGGTTCCCACAGGAGCTGATATTGCTTTTCTATGTATTGCTTCTGCTGAAGGAATAGTGCTTGAAACCTCTTCAGTGAGAGTTGCCAATGGTTGATTCTAAATTTAATAGAAAATTGGCTACCACAAAGGAAACATTTAAGGTTACATGAGGCTGCCAAGATACTTACCAGCAATTGTACTGTACAGATCCTCGTCATCTGAAGCGATCTATGTGTGGCAAAAGGTAATGATGGAGAACAGTTAATAATCATAGCCGGCCACGAATTGCATGCAAGAGCGACTTCGCGAATTCTGCAGATGTCATTACCCCTCCCGGCAAATGTGTGACATTATTTTGAGAACCTCTTTTTAAGAACACAGTAATGTAGCAATTTCCCAGTTGATAATCGTATATAAATTCAAGACCTACATCATTTTGTCGGTTTTACTGAATGCCCAATTCGCCTTATTTCCCAACTGATAGGTATCTGCATTAAAAATATTTCAACTGAATTACACGAGAAACTTACAGGGCTTCCACCAACTTTAATGTCAACCTCTAAGGGTGGTGGATCAGGTCGTGGCGTTCCGTTGTCTAAACAAAGGAAATAAAGAAAATATAAGCCAAATTAAATGGCCAATCGTGGATTGTATAATGGTTAACAGCGACTGCGTGGTCCAACTGCCATCTTTGGCATGCGCACATATAACCAAGGTTGAGGTAGCCATGGCCTTGTTAGGCCACAGCAGCAAGGCATGGCCGTCAAACTCTCTCCGGCCCGTTAAACTTGTTGGGAGTTTTTTTCATTGTTTGAGTGTGCTCAATGCTTCCTTGTGTTTCCCCAAGACGGGAAAGCACAGATACTTCAGAAAAGCAAAATATTAATCCTCAATTACCTGAGTGCTGGATAATTTGGTCAAGCTCATTAGTGATGTCAGTAAATCTCGGTCTGAGTTCGCATTTCCATTTGCAGCACTTCTTTATCAGCTCATACTCGATGTTTTGGAGGCAACTCTCCTGGGGTACGATTTCTTTAAGGTCTATAATCTTGTAAAAAAAGAAGGTGAAAGTGCGTTAGCAGCTATTCCATGCAATCAATCTATTACGTTTGTGACCCATTATTATCTTACCCTGACCACGCCTGTTGTGAAGGCGGGTGAGTCTATGAAAGGTGGCCATGTCAGTGCACTACTATTTTGATGTGAAAGCTGTTGTCTCTGTGTAATGGAAGTTGAAGAAGTCCTTTACAACGTGTGTGTTATCCATTGTCTCGAGAAGCAGTCCAGCGAGCCCCTGTAGTAGATCGCCTGTTACAAAAGTCGTCCACATTTACAGAACGTTTTGGCCCCACTAAAATTCGGCTAGTCCATGTTCCCTACATGTCGAGTCCACAAGTCCTTCCATCCTTTTCAAAGGCTATTTTTCTTTTTATATTCAAATTTAAAGTTCACTTGAGGAAAAACCAACAACCTTTAAGTAAAATAGCAAATTTGATGCGTGGTAGGGAAAAGAGTTTAATTAATTAAAACACTGACGGTTTTCACGTCAAGGCGCTCGTGAAAGCTTTATCTATATTTGACTTTTCAGCTAACATTTAAAGCGCTGATAGAATACTGCATGGCTTGCTCCAGCACCGTTTATATTTCGAGTGATTTGGAATCTTAAAAGTGCTAGGGACGAGCTCGTGTGCAATACCCTACATTAACCAGAATTCAGTCACATCGGAGGCCCTTGCTGATACTTAACAATCTATGCGTGGACTCCACAACCTATTATGCTCGCTATACTAAGGCACAGGCAATTTTACAGTATCAAAGTTAGGAAAGTATGTGGACCATTTGTGAAAGTACACAAACAAGCGTTCATGCCATAATGTCAGCGAGGTGCTCTTTAAATTTATATTCCAGATCCCAGTTGTTCAAAGACAGTTCATTTCGAAGTGGCCTCAAATTCGCTCGTGTAAGCACGAAGTTGCATTTCACGTAAGTTTAACTAGACAATATTAAAATGCTCTTTGAAAATGGATTGGGACTGCATTTAAGACGCAAAACTTTGACTTATTCATCGCATTATGTCATTCTTCTTATCATTAATTAACTTGAACTGGATCCATTAAAAAAAATGTTCGAATACTTACTTGGTGAGAAACCTCTTTGTCCTCCAAAACGTGCCGGTATGGAGTGCAGCCGTAGGTAAGCACTTCATACATTACAACCCCGAAGGCCCAAACGTCGGAAGCAGTAGAGAAGCGATGATTAGTCAAGCACTCTGGTGCTAGCCATCTCACTGGAAGGTCCTCATCTGTAGGCTTTCCAATATACTGGGGAATCTCAATTGAACTATAACCCTCATATAACGAGTCTGGTGGAAGAGAGAAAACAATGCATCATCGAGTCTCGTCAGTTATAAACAAACATTAACTCACAGTGGAATTTTTTTTAGTATGTTGAAATACAACTCTTTATTGGACCTCATCACATTTCGTTTTTTCATGCATCATTGTGTTACAGCAAGAATTCCAAACGCTTAACCTCCTTAACTAGTAGCACTTTCTGAATAAAATGAATGAGCCCAGCAAATTGACCTGAAACAAATGAGCTCCCCAAATTGACTTGCTCCTATCTATGTGGCTTCGTAGCTCAGGTTGTAGAGCATTGCACTGGTATCGCAGGGTCATGGGTTCAAATCCTGTTGGAGCCACCTGGATTTTTCAGATATAATTGCTTAAATTGTCCAGAAAAGTGCGAGGATCACGTCTCTCATTTGTCTATTAGCACTTCCATTAAGTGTGGACTGTCATTTGGAAACTTAACATAGCATTTTCGGTATTTGATGGGATAGGGTGTAAATTATACAAATGGTCTTAAAAGTGACTCCTTGTATAGCCCATTGACCCATGAACTGCTCTCCATTGACGAGTAAAATCGCCGGGCGTTAGACAGTCTCACTCCTCTGATTCAATGGGTGAGAAAAGAGTTTCTGAGTTGAGGTAGAAATTGGTAAACAGGAAGTGATATTCTTCCATTATCAATTGGATCATAGGACTGGTCGAATTAAATGAACATATGTTTTAAAGCATTACCTTGGTCGCTTTGTTCAAAAGTAAGGGGACGCAAGGACTGCAATCCACTTAATTTGCACTCAAAGTTGTCTCCAACAAGAATGTTTTCCGCGTTGACGCAACGGTGCACCAGTCCCAGGGCTTCTATGTGCGAGAGTGCACGGCAAATGCCATTTAGCATCTTGAGAAGGTCAACCGGCTGAACATACGGTTCCATATCTCGGCGGAGTTGAAGAAACTGCCGAAGGTTACCCCATTTTTCAAACGCAGTGATGATATGGAAGGGCAGATTTATAGTGTCGAAACCAAGGAGGACAGGAAAGTTCGGATGCTGAGATTCACTTAGTCGTCGCATGTTGTGAGCTTCGTTAATCAGTCGCCTTCGTGCCTCGAAATCTGGATTGTTTGCCAGGAGATGATTTTTCTTGACGTTCAACACTTTGACGGCCACCTGGAAATACAATATAACATACAATATGTTATCATGCATCTGTTGATGTGAAATTCAGATTTGCAAATGCATTATGTCAATTTAAAGGTAAACCGCGTGACGTTTTTCCAAAGGAGGAAATAGTGACCTCAACGTCTCCAAGTATACGTTGCATGCACGTGGAAAGAAAAAAAAAATTTTTTTTGATAAGTGTGGAATGCCATAGCAATTTAGCCCCACTAGATTTACCTTTTTGCGTTGAAACATTCCCGTGCTGATAAAGCACTCGGCGCTATGGCTTATTATCGTCTTGTTTATCTCCAGAGTTTGTGTTTTGTAAATCGAAGATAGGTGTTCGATATGTCGCTCTAGTGGAAGTGCTTGCGCTTCGCGCTGGTTCTGGGACAGGAAATGGATCATCATCTTCCTTATCTCTGGATCAGAGCTAAAGAGAAGCTCTGAAGCTCTTTTCTCTAATACCACTCTGCATTCGGGCCTCTTCTGTACCTTTTGATCTCTAAGAAGGTAAACTAAAGTACCAGCTGCCTCCTGCCTCATCTCTGTTGACAAAAGCAAACAGTTCTAGTTAGCTCACTGAAAAC
This sequence comes from Montipora sp. Colony 1 RG-2022, assembly GCA_023091755.1. Classification (NCBI taxonomy): domain Eukaryota; kingdom Metazoa; phylum Cnidaria; class Anthozoa; order Scleractinia; family Acroporidae; genus Montipora; species Montipora sp. Colony 1 RG-2022. Next base: position 2,877 of record JALIRR010005763.1, on the reverse strand, counting down.
GCGTTCTCTTTACTTTTCATTGAACCAAATGTATGCATGAAAACTCTCAGCTATTGCTTCGCAAAACATCTTAGTTTCTTAAATTCCGTTTCCTCCATCTTAGTGAATTAAGTTTTTTTTTTTTAGGACTGGAAGTTCACTTGTCATAGTCGGTTTCGAACATCACAATTTTTTTTTTAACTGGAAATTCGAAACACAAAAATTGCTTTGTTATCCGGAGCAAAAACAAATACTCATATTCTGTAGTAATAGAACATAGAGCAAGTTCTACAGTATCACCTTTCGTGATATTGTTTTTTGCGATCTCGACGAGGAGTAATGATGCGGCTAGGCAAAACCGCCAATCTTCTCCACCACCTCCAATAAGAAAAGATTCCACAATCAATCTGATCAGTATCATTGCTCGTCTCTCAGTATCGATTTTTGGATTAGGACGCTCACTGTGGACCTATAACGAGAGAATAAACTACGTCATGCCTTTGAAATCAACCGTCAACAACTAAGCAGTTCGTGTTTCAACTGTGCGTACAGAAAATGGAAATCATTTTATGACCGTGCCCATATGAAAAGTCATATTTGGTTTCTTGCTCTTACAAGTCTGTAAAGGCCTCGTTTATATTTGGCAAGACTGTCTTACGAAATGTGGCACAGGGTCAAAAGGAAATGGGCCAATCAGAGATCATCGCTCGTCCCAATCCCTCAGCTTTTGGCAGACTACCATTACAAGAGCAATTTTGGAGCCAACTTTGGATCGAGATCTTTTCTGGTTAGCAGCTGTGAGGACAAATTCTTGCGGACAGCGTGATTTTTGTTGGGAATATTATTCCCCTATTCCGGCAAATTGTAAAAACGGTGTTTTGGATTTCAGAAAAAAAAATGTTTGCTTGAAGAATCCGTTTGCATTTTTTGGAAAGCCTTATTCTTGATCCGGAGTCCGTACCAGAAAAATCTAATATAAAGAATCCCATGCCGGTGTGTAGCCCTTGACAAAGGAGCCCTAGTGGATCACGCTGTGCTGTTAGTTAAGTTTTGAAACAGGAGCCCATTATTAGGACAGAGCAACTCCTATATATTCATCTCACGGAGTTTTGACAGATCGATTTACTTTTAGATTGAATTTCCCGCGAATGATACTCCCGCAGAAGCCCGATGACCAATTACAGGAAACCAAATTGACGTCATAGGGTCACCGAACCAGAATTACCTTTGTTGTTTTGCGGAAAAGGCAGTCCAAAAATAGATTGGTCTGTAAAAATGCAGTGACATAGGCTTACTATGGGAATTGCTCGCTCCTATGGGCTCCTGTTTGAAATCAATCAGGGACAGCTTGCGTCTGTTACGTTTTGTTGTATGATAATTTCTTCTTATAAAGAGGCGTAGTAGCTTGCCATAAAGGTCAAAAAGGCACGGTATGGCACGAGAACTCGGACAATGATTATTAATTTGTAAGTGTACGAACCTTTCCATGCAGATGGTACAAAATGCTGTGCAGCTCAGCCCACGGTAGATTTTTCTTCTTTTTTCTCAGTGTTTCAAGAAGAGTTAAATCCTTGCTCTCTTTTCTCGGATTTACACAGAACTCTTGGCATTCCTCCAGGAAACTCTCCATTCTTCCACCTGTTGGCAAACTGTCGCTAGGCTTTAAGAGACAGGAATGCGAAAATAGCATGATAGTAAACTCTATCGAATAACGAAGCATATCCTTCTTTTTGTATTTTAGTTGCTTTTGATGTCTTTGTAGTTCTTCCACAATCCTTTTCAGATCGTTTTCCAGTTCTGTCACGAGCAGCTCATCTTGCAGAACTTCGGGCTTTAAGAGCAATGATAAGATACGACTATAGACATGGAGTTTAAGAGTTCTTTCGCATTGTCCATCTCTCCTAAATACCCCTTCGTCAGAAAAAATGGACGACCTCATGATTCCTTCCAGTTCTAGTAGACTCCCATGGCCTCTTTCAAAATTATCTTTGCAGATGAGATGAAGAAGCAGTTGTAAGGAATGTCTCACGACTTGACCACCGCTAACACTGTGGCTTAGTTTGGCCAGCTGTTTGTAAACGCGTTTGTTTAAGTCGGAGCATCTACCCCATGATTCTTCTAGATGTGGAAGAATTTCAAGCAGAATAAATTGTTCACGGCGTTCTTTGCACAAGCCGCCAGCCGTGTCCATCTTCTGGATGAATTTTTCTGGGTTTTGAAAGAATGACTCAATGGTCCGCTGACAACCATCGCACCCTAAAATTGTTGTTTAAAATAATAAAACTTAATTGAAAACGAAAAAAATGCCTCAGATTAGTGCTTTGCAGAAGGCTGGTGTAGTGCATAGTGGGCCATTCGTCGTTAAAACTGATCTCTTTGACAGAAGAATTTAATGACTATCGGGCAACATTTCGTCGTTGACAGTGATGTTTACACTGTTAAAAAAAACTAGAAGTCTCTTATCATCGTACCTTTCTGTGAAATAATTCCTTTGCTTGGTTTCGGATCCCATTCGAAACTTCTTCTTCCCTCTGAAGTGGGGAGTATCTGTACATGCAGTAGGATCCTGGCTGAAGATTACCGACTTGCCACGGAGTATTAGTATCTTGTGGCGGGAATTCCTCATCTTGTCTGTCCTCTCCAGACTGAGAAAACTCAGATGGAGTGAGAGAATTTGATGTGTTGGCTATAGGGAGAACGAAGAAGCATAGTCGTCATTGAGGTTTTCGTGGGGAAATATTTTGTCCCTTGTGATCATGGATTCCAATATGGAATTTACCACACAGATATTCATAAAGTTTTAATCCTTGCGGATGCAGTTCTATCATTGGGACTCAAAGAACTCCAAGAAAATCCATTGAATTTGATAGAACGCAATGGAATTCCATAGAACTCTAA
>JALIRR010005762.1:12500-20000 GCA_023091755.1 Montipora sp. Colony 1 RG-2022 | reverse complement strand
TGCGCGAGCACTTACTTTCAGACAGATCTTCGAACGTTTTTAAACATCTGCAGAGTTCAGAGTCTTGTAAGGCATCCTGCACACAGGATTGCTTCGAGATCCTGAACTCTGCAGCCACTAAGTACCAAGTGAAGCTTAAGGAATCCATGTATATAAAATGGGAGAAGCCCGATCTCAACCAGCAGGTGAAACACATTAACCTGACTCTCTCCCTGTAAGGAACTAAGCGTCACTCATTTAAATTTTTGTTTTGTTCTGTTTTGATTTCATACGCAATATTGACAACGCAATGTAACGAAGTTTGTAAGATCGTGCGCGCTTTAAATTCAACGGCGATTTCAAAATATGTAACACTGAAGATGACGGATGTACCGTCGAAACATGTCTGGAAAATTAAAGGAAGTTGTTATGTTTATACGACTATCTATATTGTTGCTGCTATCTAGACCTTTTGGATATATAATATAATTTATAGATAATATAATATAATATATATAGACAACTTAATATATATACACTCTCAAATAATCTTAACCATTGTATCACAAATACTGGTCAGGGCACCTCGAGTAAAGGCAGGTGCTGTTTTACAATACTATCTGTCCCACGCAACATTGTATAAAAATTAAACCATACTTAGTACATACCCTGAAGTATGTGGCACATAAACCGACAGAATCCACATGTAAGCAATTAAGTAGATTGAACTAATAACTAAAAGAAAAAAATTAAAATTAATTCAAAAACGACAGAAAATTAATATTACGTAGCGAAGATATCGTTGACATCACCTATTGTCATTAATGTGCCAATCAGAGCCTCATTGCCTGTCGAAACAAAAGGTCTTTCGTTCCTGAGGTTGGCAAATTTGTATAACAAAAGCAATGTTTGTAAACAGATATCTTCCCTATAACAACTATATTAAAGTATCTTGCTAGTTCCGGAATATGTCAGCAAACATTGTGTGTCAAAGTAAGACGTAGCTTCACATGCAATCTTGTCAAGCTACATCTCATTAATTTATAGGTAAGCCTATATCTTATAGAGATTACTAGCACAATGTTACAAACAAAAGAAATAATTGTATTCCGAAAGGTATAATGTAACAATAGGGAGAACTAAATATGGAACGCCAACACTGCCTTATGTCAACCTCTTTAATTATATGCGGCACATTTTACGATATATGCGGTGCCTTTCATATTATACGCACTACTTTTCTTATTATATGCGGTACTTTTGTAGTGATATGCAGTGCTTTCGTCGTTATGTGCGGTGCTTTTGTCATTATATGCGGTACTTTTGTAATCATATGCAGTGCTTTCGTCTTTATATGCGGTGCTTTCATCGTTGTATGTGGTAGTTTTGTCATTATATGAAGTAGTTTTTACATTATATGCGGTGCTTTGTTTGTCATCATTATATGAGGTGCTTTTTGTCCTTATATGCGGTGTGTTCTTCATTATGAGGGTGTAAGAGCTTGTGAAAAATCCACAATGCAATGGGCACCGATATTGAGGATCCGCCATTTTGTTTCCGTTCCTGCTCCTGTCGTGTTCTCTTGGAGACATCGAAATGGACACAGTGTTAAAGAAACTGAAACTCCAAGATCTGGCTGAGAAATGTCAAACTGAACACATTACTCCGGACATTGTTTGCAAGTTTTCGGTACACGAAATGGAAATGTTAGGCATAAATTGTCGCAGTGATATGATGTCTTTGCACATAGAATGCACCAAATTTGGGGGAGAAGCACCGAAGAAACTCGAGGGAACGTGTGGTACCCCCATTTTCTTTATTCCACAGTGTGTGCTTGGTGATTTGCTACAAGAGGGATTTACAATCAAGGAAATATCTTCGATCCTTGCTGTATCAGAGGATGAGGCAATATGGATTGAGCAAGTTCGAGTTCACTGGCATTTCAGACAAAGACCTCGACGCGGAAGTTGAAAACGTTACTGTAGAATTTCCTTATTGTGGGGAAATTCTTTATCAAAAAGGTGTTAAGGTGCAGAGGATGAGAGTCAGAGACAGTATACATAGGGTTGACCATGATGGGGTCAATGCAAGAAAGAAAGGACGATTGCATCGACGAGTCTACAACGTAAAGGGGCCAAAACCACCTCTGTCATATTGACACCAACCACAAGCTTGTACGGTGGTACTTTGTTATTGTTGGCATTATTGATGGATTTAGTCGCCTGCCCGTCGCAATAGAATGCCACAACAACAACAAGGCTGAAACCATGTTGCAATGTTTTTTAAAGGGCGTGGAAATGTACGGTCTCCCAAGTAGGGTGTCATCGGATAAAGGACGAGAGAATGTGTTAGTTGCTGGCTACATGATAACAAGAAGGGGTGCAGAAAGGGGTAGTACGATCACTGGTAAGAGCACTCACAACCAGCATATCGAAAGGTTGTGGCGGGATGTTTTTTAGGGTGTTTTGGGCCTTTATTATCAACTATTCTATTTCATGGAGGACAAAGGTATTTTAGACCCATTCAATGACAGTCATATTACTGCTCTTCATCATGTTTTCCTGCCAAAAATTAATAAAAAGTTGGAGTTGTGGAGAAATGCCTGGTGCAGACACCGTGTAAGAACAATGAAATCTTCTCCACTGCGTGTATGGGTTGCTGGCCAGCTGCAGAATCCAGTTGGTATTGAAGACGACTTTATCGATGTGGAACATTATGGTGTTGAAGGAGTCCTTCGTGATGAAAGAGATGCGGACAGCAGGCCAATTTTTGAGATGCCCATACACTCAGCGATCATTGTTTGGAATCCCTTAGAAACCAAGTACCGTCAAGTTGGACCTCTACCAACTATGGGATAGATGTGTATTTACAAGCACTAAGCATTACTGAAAATTCTAGTGGGCGCCATTAATTATTGCTGTCATAATAATTCTTGCTTCCCTGTAAGGCGAAGCAACAGACTGTTAACTTCTTTTATGTTTTTTTTTCTTTTATCACACTCTAGCCTACACCTGTAAGCAAAACTTCTGACAATGACATGTAGCAAGGATCAAGTACATAGTTGGTCTAGCTTTGGGTGTTTGTTTGTTATGTAATGCTTGCATGGAACTCAACTGACAGCTGCATCAGAGATTGGGGGGCTATTAAATGACAGAGGAATGGGCGAGGCCTTGCCTTTTTAATCAGGTCTCATCTGTCTGAATCTTGCAGTGTTTGAGAGGATAATATTTGTGTTTATAGTTTTTTGATAGTATGAACCCATCATCTTGTTAGTTTTCCTAATTAATGAATTGTGCGACACTGAGGAATTAGTGTTTTTTTTTTATTCTCTTAGTAGGGATAAGCAGAGTTACAACTGGCTGTTTACCAATGTTATTAAAGTTATGTAAAACATGAACAAGCAAGAAAAATTTGAAACAGTTTAGAAGCACTACACATTTCCAAAATATGCACACCCAAAAGGCAACATCAAATGTCTCAAAAAGCTCTGCTTCACTGGGAAGAGGTGTGGTCAGAGATCCACGAACAAGCTTCAAACTATTCACACAAGTGTTGGATGTTGGAAAAAAGAGTGAGTTCTCACAAAACTCTATTGAAGGATGCATCTTGAAGCCTAAGACTGGCTCTTCATCTGGGCCTGTTACAAACCTCAGCACATGACCTAGGGTCACTCCTCCTCTTCTCCCGCCTGCAATGAACATACACGGTGTTGTTGATGGGTATTAATCAACAATGCTAAAGAACACAGAAGAACAGACAAATTTGTGAAAACTGTTTTAATACACTGTTCCATTTATGGAGAATACCAGCATCATGGAAAAATGGTAGTTTTATGCAGAAGGTACAGCATGTATCTGGCCCTTTAGAGGAACTGGGTTTTGGGTAGCTATGGGAACTTATATTTTCATGTGCATTGTATGAGCTACTCATTATGGAGGAAAGAAGCTACAACAAGTTGCAAAATTGTTGAGACACTTTCATTAAAAAACACCTTTTCTAGCTTCCAATACTTGCCGTATCTAGAATTTAAACCTTTCCCACTTCCCCTCCCCTCTCCCCCTTTCAATGTTGACTGTTTAAGTTTTCAACAATTGTTTGTCTTGCTAGCAACACTGATAAGGGGGAGAGGGGGGCTGCAGTGTGAGAGTTAATAGGTACAGTGATAATGCCCCAAGAAGGTGAAGTGTGTCCACTATTTTTGCAACTTGTTGTAGTTAGAAACTGCCATTGTTGAAAGATCATTCTTAGTAATATTTTGTAGGTTGGCAATAAATGTAAATGTAGACTGACTGCACCTGGTATACATGTATATGTTGTTGTGAAACTTACTTGCCACTTCCCTCAGATATTTGACAAACAATGAATAGAGTTCAGTTTCATTTTTTTTCCTGTTTGATCCCTCTGGAGAAAATGATGGTGTCAACAACATTGTTAGTTTCCTTAAGGTGAGTATGTTAGCTGGGTTTGGCCGCAGCAGGTGAAGGAATGTGGGCATACGACTTCCAAGCTAACAAAAAAAAAAACAAAATTGTTAATAGGGTTAGGTCAACCAAAATCTTGTCTTGTGCCTCTGAGAAAATAATGCCGAAACTACAATAATAACCAAATCTGTAAAAGGTTAAAAAACTAATGGCCAGTTTTCCTTCCAACTGAAATTTCCCTGACCAGCCAAACAAAGATGATTGTATGTAGAAGTTACACTGAACACTTGATCTCTGAAAATACATGTAGTTCTTTTCACAGTACTTAGGACCATTTTCCTGGCTCATATAATTCTGTAATAATCTCCAATGAATCATGAATTTGTTCATGCTGATTAGAAGAATGTATGCAAACATTCTAGCTACTTCATAAGAAAATGACTCACTGTAACTTAAGTTCTTTTCTCCAAAATGAAGTAATTGCATATACTCATAGCAGGTTATTTTTCTACCTGGTATATTCCCAGTTTGGATAGTCCTTTCCTCAAGCATGCAATGCAAGGGGATGGTGCTGCACCTGAGAAAGTCTCCTGGAGAACTTCCTCCTCCAAAAATCTTGGAATTTTTCCATTTTGAAGGATGCTCATCCCTGTTGCAAGCAAATGTGTCATAAAAGCAAGATCATTTGAGGGTTTGGGATTGTCACACCATTTTAATGACATCTTCAAAAAGTTAAAATGTAACTTTGCATAAATGGAAGCCAAAACATAATTTAATTACAGTTTACATTTGGAAGAACACCCTCTGTTAAGGCATTTACGTGACAAAATAGAAGGAGAATAATATAGAGAGGATGGAAAAAGAATGTAGCTATTGATCAGACGTTGCTTTACTCCTTATTCCTAGGCACCCCTTCATTTTTTCCAAAGGCAAATTATTACTGTACTGAATCTGTTGATTGTTAATGTTGATTATTAATGTTGAAAAAAAGGCCAATTTCTTTTCCAGTTTGCAAAGTATCTTGAAAAGAAAAGTCCAGTGAGGTAAATAAAAGAAGATTTTAATTAATTTTACATGTAAATTATTTCACAAATGATCAGGAAAATTATGAGGCAGTAGTTAACTGTTACTTACCCATTACAAGTCCCACAGTCTCATAGTCTTTCTCAAAGTCCCACTGGAGGCCGTGATCAAAATATTTCTCTTTTATCTCATGCAATATGAGGTCAAAGAACTCTTTCCTTGGGCCACCAAGGTCCTCAGCCATCTGACAAAAAAAAAAAGTGCAACTCTATCAGTTCTAAGAAAATAACTGCAAAAGAAATGTTTGGCACTAAGTATTATTATTAAGAATTTTACACTGTGCAATTATTTAAAGAAGGGCCCATCAAAATACCAGCCTTTCTGTTTAATTTAGCGGTAGTACACATGAAAAAACAAAATGAGCTACAAGGGCAAAAGGATAGATGGTCAGCTTTGACTTTGTAATATCAGTTCTTGAAAAATCAACAGGTAAAAAAACAAAAAAAAAAAACAAAAAAAAAAAACCGCTTCACCAGTTTGAAGAGCTCTTTTACCCGTAGTGTTTAACACAAGGGAGAACCCTGAATAATCTTGCAATTATACAAGTCATCTCAGAAAACAAACAATAATTCAGAAAAATGAAAACATAAAAAGATAGTCTATCATGGACCATCTACCCAGATCCATGTTTGTTGTTGTTGTTGTTGTTGTTGTTGGGATTATTCTTCTTTATCTGCTAAACAATTAAGTCACTGTGAGTTACTTACCTCACCATAGAACTGAACTTGTAAAGTTAGTCGAGGATTCTCAATCAGTTGAATTTCATCAAAGGCTGTTTCCAGCAGATTGTACCTGTTGACAAGAATAAAGTTGACATCTCCCTCCAAACTTTCGGAAACATTAACAATTTCCAGAGCCCTTCCAACAATAACAGAGTCCTGTAAACACTGAAGCATCTGTACAGGATTTCCACTGCCTGCACATTTGATAGCAATTTGCTCTACAATATCCTCAAGATTCCAATTACTCCTTCTGGCATCATCTACTTCTACTCCCAGCTGCTGATTGGTAGCTTGAATGTTTTGGGGAGTGACATGATTGGCAGGCTGAGTTGCAACTACCATGGAATCTTGCTGTAAAGGAATCTGATGGGTTGTTTGAGAATACTGTGGACTGGATGCTGTATGTAAATCTTCGGGCTGCTGTGCTGCAACATAAAATTGGAACATTCAATGGAGACTGAGTGCTATTGTTGCTGGAGCCAGGCCCATGGCTTGTATCAGAATACTGTGGACTGGATGCTGTATGTACATCTACAGGCTGCTGTGCTGCAACAGAAATTGGAACATTCAATGGAGACTGAGTGCTATTGTTGCTGGAGTCAGGCCCTCCATTCAGGACAGCTGGGAGGTCTGTGGCATCATCGTCACTGTCACCAAAGAAATTCCCCGTGCATTGCGAGAAATGTTCCCTCAGCTCGCTCAAAAGAAATGGTTTCTGGCACCAGCGACATTTCTCCTTCAACGAAGACTCACTTCTTTTAGGCTCGTGAGACCTGGTACTGAGATTTTTCTGTATGGGCCTCAAATAAATTTTGGCTTGCCCTCCCAAAGCAGATTTAAGATCGCGAACGGACCACGAAGTGCCAATGACAGATAAGTCTCTGCAGTTGGCCAAGCAATGCAACATTTCAAACCCGCCGCATGTACGCAGTTGAGGGAAGCCCACTGTATTTCCAAACTCATCTTTGGCATCACTCGTCACTTTATTCAACACATCTTCCTCTGTGTCATCTGCAAGGAGTTTAATTTTCTTACACCCTAAACCTGCCTGAAGAAGCATGTTTTTCTCCGTTGTAGTCGGGGTTTTTTTCGCGAAGCGAGATGAAAGGCACACAAACTGTACAGTCCATGTCCTTTGCGGACATGAGTTCTTCCTCTTTTTTCCCCTTCCAGAGCTACCACTTCTCCCAGCAGTGCCGCTTGGTTGAAATAAAAGGCTCCTTTCTTGCCTGACAGAATCTCTGCAACTCAAAGTGGTGCCTGAGGCATCTGCGTTTTCATCATCCTCGTCTGTT
>JALIRR010005761.1:10000-22500 GCA_023091755.1 Montipora sp. Colony 1 RG-2022 | reverse complement strand
TGATATATAACTGCTTCAAACCTGGTAGAATGCATATTCAACCTACAACCCCCGGTCATTAATCGTTGGAACACTTGACACTTCACAACACTGTACCCCGTTGGAGAAAACCGCGAGTTTTACAGGAAAACGTGTAATCACCAACTGTTTTCAACTTTGTGAAGGGGAAAGGGAGAAGGGGGAGATTCTCATGAAGTGTTGTAGCAATTGTGACCGGGGTTGCAACCCCGGTCATTTATCGTTGTACCCCGTTGAGGAATACCGCGAGTTTTGCAGGAAAATGTGTAATCCCCAACTGTTTTCAACTTCGTGAAGGGGGAGATTCCCATGAAGTGTTCCAACAATTTTGACCGGGGTTTTAGGTAAAATGACGATCACCAGTTTACCTGGGTAAAAACGGATTCAACCTGAGACCGGATTTGACCGACAACTGATACGTCTGGAAATAACAAGATACTTTAGCGCGCTTGAGGAATTGCGGAAGTCGAATGACCTGTGGAAAAGAAAGTAAACGGATACATTGTACATCCAACAACGGGGCAATAACGGAAATTTAATACATGCAGCTGATACCGCAGAGGTTGAGGAATTGAAAACTGCAGCCATTGTGAAGATGCAAGTGACGTTTGTGTCTAAGACATTGAGATAAATTTTCTACCTCGGGTTTAAAGCCACTGTATCCACTGCAGCAATCTGGATTTGTCTTTTATACCTAGTAGCCTGCTTTTAGTTAGGTTATTAACAATGATATACTGAACTGCGGATATGAAATCAAGTAAAGCTATGATCCTCGCAGTTATGGACGCAATTTTCGCAATTGCGTAGAGAAGCCAGAAAAATTCAGGACTTCAACGGGGTTTGAACCCGTGACCTCGCGATACCGGTGCGACGCTTTAACCAACTGAGCTATGAAGCCACTGACGTTGGGAGCTGGTCAACCCACAAATGACCAGTTCCCAACGTCAGTGGTTTCATAGCTCAGTTGGTTAGAGCGTCGTACCGGTATCGCGAGGTCACGGGTTCAAACCTCGTTGAAGTTCTGAAATTTACAGGCTTCTCTACGCAATTGCTAAAATTGCGTCCATAACTGCGAGGATCATAGCTTTTAGTCTGGGGGCATCCGTAATCCCGTAGGAATTTCGTGATGAAAGCAAGCCGGCTATATCTACATGTGTTAAGGGGACCCTTAGGAACATGCCAAATGTTGTCGGCAATTTTGTGACTTGCACCAACGACTTTTATGGGGGGTTAAGAGTGTGACCCTCAGAGTCCAACATGGAAACGAGGCTTGACCTTCAAATGCTTTGTAACCAACGTCAGTAGTCGAGAATCTTCGACAAAAATTCTCATACTTTTAATTGGAGTGTATCTGACACGTAACAGTAATAGAACGGATTACGTGACCACGCTAACGTGACAACGAAGCTGGATCACATAATGTCTTGTAATTATTGTTTGTGTTGACAGATTGTCCCAATATTACTTATACTATCTAGTGGAGTGTAACTTAAACAACCCTGTAACATAACAGTAATAAAAATGATCGCGTGTCCATTATAACATGCAAAGGAGCATTTTTTCATGAAATGCCTTACGGCATATTTTGCACCGCTTACTTTTTACAACTAATTCAATTCAACCAAATGCAATTTTTTCACAACTCCGACAAGGATAAAAGGAATCCCGAATCTCCTCCCGATGGTGTCGTCCATGGTGATGTTGAGGGGGCAGGAATGGGTCTCTGTGCGTTTTGGATGGCAAGTGCCAGAAATACCCGTATACGTAGAACTCAGTGGCAGTGTTCGTTTTGGGATCGTTCATTGTAAGGGATTTTTCATGCACCAGGTCGCCCCACACGTTCCCGCTTGTCCTATACCCCTTTTTGTCTGAAAGAAGAAAATTATATTCGGAGCAAGAAAAACGTGACTCCTTATTTTTTTCTCTCTTTGGCATGACGCGTGACATACTGCCACCATCTTGCGTTACGTCATCTTGTATTTTCAAGGGTCATCTTTTTGCCCTGACTTAGAGCTTTTTGTTCGTAAAAAAACAAAAGAATTCCAAATTCAAATCTTAAATATAAAAGAATCGCGATTTCCAGAAAAGGTAAGAGGGTAAAGTGATTTTCAGAAGTACAAAAGCATTAAAAGCAAGGTGAACACACCAAAACAGCAAACCCGGTGTGACCCTCACGTCACGCATGCGCAAAACCATGTTAACTGGTTCATTAGTCTTCATCAGCATGGCATAGCCAACTTACCAAGCGGGTGTTTTTATGCACTCCTTTAAGTGGACAGGTGAAATGGTTGTGCGCATGCGTGGCGTGATGGCCACACCGGGCTGTTCATGCTTTTTAAGATGTATATTAATTCGTTGTTGCCAAAAACAAAGATGTGGAAGTATGTGGATGATGTGTCTATATCAGAAGATTCGTGTAGGAATAGTAACTCCTCCTTTCAAACTGCTCTTCACTCTGTCGGCCAGTGGTCGGCCAACAACTGGATGGAGCTCTATGCCTCAATGCTAAGAAATGCAAAGTACTTCAACTTTGTTTTTTGCCCTCAAAAAACAAAGTTGAAATACTTTGCAAGCCCCTCTGCCTACCCTGTCAATAAACGGAGAGGCGCTAGAGATCCTGCTATAAAGTGCTAGGCTAAAGGGGGGGGGGGGGGGGGGGGGGGGGGGAATTTAGGTAATTTTGTTTAATTTTGTTAATTATGAGCTCTAAACGTCAAATTGGCAGAGAAAGGGTCTTTCATTTGCAAAATCACGGCTACATAACAACTGAGAATGATTTTCCAGCTGTGTAAATGACATTTTGATATAGACTGATATAAATTTGAAAAAAGGTGAGCCGACGTTTTTCAAATTTACCCAATCCATTTCAATCCTCTCCAGTTTCGTCCATCCATGTCCCTTCTTGGCTTCCCTGTATTTTGTTAGAGTTCTTCTATAGTTTTGAACAGTTATTTTGATATTTTAGTTAATTCTATGACCATTCGATCAGAGCTGAAATTGCCTAAAATTGCGTGACCTAGCCCCTTTAAGTTAGGGACATTTGTTCAGTTGGGAAGATGATTGGGTTAGCGTTAGGGGTGTGCTTGTAAAAGGTACAAAATTATCTTTAACTGGTGACGGTAATTGTGATGCCAAGAGTATAAAATTCTTGAAATAACCAATGCTGAATTTCGCGTGGCCTGTGGTTAGAGCATCCAGAAAGATCATAGAGAGTAGTCTGATTTTCCCAAATTTTATTTGGTTGTCATATGTTTCTATGTCTTTCATACTGTTAGTGTATTAATTTCCGTGTTATACCAGAGACGCAAAATTCGCCTAGGACGAACTTGGGCAAATTTTTTTCTGCGTCTGTTAAGTTCGTCAGGCATAAAGATAGGCGCTGCAGGACGCGTAATGCAATGCGTCTTACGTCTCCATTTTAGTACGTCTTCGAAGACGCACTAAGCTGGATAGTTCGTAAAGACGCATTATGTGTCTTGTGCTCGTCTTTATGCCAGACGAACTTTGATAACAGACGCAGAAAAAAGTTTGCCAAAGTTCGTCCCGGATAAATTATTCGTCTCTAGTAGTAAAACGGCCAATGACAGCGCTTGAAAAAGACAAGTTGTCCTTCTCGCCTCAATACCCTTGCTCACCCGTTTCACCTTGTTCCAAATCAAACTAGCACTAAAGCTAAGTCGCCAGTTGTGTACACAAGGCGACGTTCACCGATTAAACAGCTCTAATTTATGTGCCGGCCAGATTCCTTTTTTCTACTGTGGTAAGCAAATTAGAATATCAAAGAAATCTTCGTAAACAATGAGCGTATTAACAGGCAATTCAATCCTTGCAGTTTGCCTCTACCCTTTCAAAAGTTATCTTCCACTTCACCATCATCATCAGAGTCAGAATTTATTACTTAATTAGTTCTTATTAACCGAGCGGGATGTAGTCTGTATGGGAGAATCTCGACCGATATATATTTATAGTTCAGTACAAATTTTCGCAGTGAGGTCATTGTACCAGCGACCGAGGTCAAGATTCTCCCATACTGTCAATACCTGTAGCTCGGTTAATAAGATGTTTATTATATGGCCAAACAAGAACAATTTAATTCGTTTAATAAAACTGGTTTGTACTAACTGACATTTTGCTTGCGAACGGCGATGAGTGGCGATGAGTAAACTAACTTAAAACTGTCAAAGTTTGCAAGTCATCCCTCTTTTGTCATCGTGCTTTTTGGCACTTACATAAATAAATATTGGTAGAGGATAATAAAATATTTTTGCATTTTAGATTTAATATCATCTTTTCACTGCAAAACATTACCGGCGCTAGATGCCGGTCTAGATTTTGATAAATAAAGACCGCGGTCAATATCGATTTTGGCCAATCAAATTCGTGAGTTTTGTAGTTCCCAGTCCTCGCGAGACAGAGCCATATAATAATGTACCATAACAAGTAATAATTTGATGGTATTACAGGTCACGAGCGTCACGAGCAATGATGTAATCTTTGCGAGACCTGACGTGAGACCGCTGGACACTAAATATATATACGATTATACAAAAGTCGAAACAAGTAAACATAGCCGCGACGAGGCAATAATGGAACTATCAGCCCCGTTTCTTGACGCATACTGGCCGTACTTAGCGTCGATATTGGTAGGATTTCTTCTTACTCAGATCATTACGCGATTTTATCAGCCAAAGAAACTCAGCTACACTGTTGACGTCGATCCCTTACAAGACAGTGACCAGACCACCATTCCTCCAAACGACCCCGCAAACTTTAGTGTCGTTGGAGAACGCGAGCCAGACCACATGCCTTATCCATGGTTCGGCGATCGCTTATCCGAGAAAGAAATGAAGAAGAAATCAGCGGAATTTTTCGAAAAGATGGACAGGCGACGGACCGTTCGGAAAATTAGTGAGGAAGATATCCCCTTGGAGGTTGTAGAAAACATCATCAAAACGGCAGGTAAAAGAAAACATCCTGTGGTAGCAAATAAAAAAAAAAAAAAAAAAGAAAAGAAAAAACAAAGGAAAAAAAAAATTCAATTTCTACCCAAATAATCATTTTGAATCGCTTCAAAGAGCTACTGTAGTTTCATCTACGATTCTTGGGCCCTGACAAAAAAAATTCTTGCACTTTAACCCTTTCCCCCTTAAATGTCTATAGTAATAGCTGTCCAACCATTATAGGCCTTTGAAAATTGTTTTGCCCTTAGCAGTAGGGCTTAGCCTAGTAAATTGGCAGAGAACTAATGCCCACATACCATTTTTACTTTTAAATGATCTGTAGGTGTAGGTCCAAACAGGATGTGGTATGGTTTAAATTTACAGGAACAATCACTGGGTACAAACAGTTGCAAATTTTGTTTGATATTCAAATTTTCTAACCACCTAACAAAAGAAGTCACATCTCTGGTTAGCAAATTATAACTGCAATAATAACATCATGATAAAGATAAAAAATTAAAAAAAAAAACAAATAATAATAATTATTATTATTAGACAATGATAAATGAAAGTTAACTGTTAAATTTGAGCACTGTGAACTTGCATTACACTTTTCAACCACCTCCAACATAATTTTTTCAGCAGAGTTGAGATAAAGGGCCTGTATGGAGGGCTATTCCTTGGGGAAAGTGCAGGACCTATCATTCTGCTAGACATTAGATTTCCCTTGTATTTTTCAATTTCAATACCTTGCAAAAGGGCTACATTGAAATGAGAGCCATGTGTTTTGTTTTAAAAGGAACATCACCAAGTGGCGCACACACCGAACCATGGACATTTGTGGTTGTCAGAGACCAATCACTAAAGAAGGAAATCCGTGCAATTGTGGAAGAAGAGGAATATCTGAATTATGCTAAACGAATGGGAGAAAAGTGGGTCAAAGATATAGAATTCACAAAGACAACATGGGCAAAGCCATATCTAAACAGTGCACCTTATCTAATTCTTGTGTTTAAGCAAGTTTATGGATTACGGGAAGATGGCAGCAAGTTAACACATTATTACAATGAAATGAGTGTGTGCATTTCTGTTGGACTTCTTCTGACAGCCATTCAGGTATTTTCTAGAGAGTTAACCTGTCCTGAGTACAACAATTACTGGCTGATTTAGTGGGCCTGATATTCTTAACAGCACCCCCACTTCCCCACCTGCTAAATGCAATTAAAAATCCCCCCTCTCTCCCCCCTCCCCCCTTTAATTCTGTTGATTCATTTCATGACATACAAAAAACTTTTGCATGCCTTATTTTCATCATAAGTCCACGCAGTAAGTGACAACAATTCACTTTTCACATTTCAGTCAATGACCCTTCTTTGGACTGAAGAGGAAATATGTAGGTCGTTAAAACTCAGTTACTAAAAGGTTTGATTTTAGTGACTGGTGACATACAGTACATGTAGTGAATTGAACCCAATGACTCCTAAACTGGCCGTAACTAAAGGCAACCGTGTGTGATGACCCTTGAATTTTCTAAACGGGCCGTAAATATGGCGTATATAATGACTGGTGCAGAAAGATGTGTGCAAGATGATTTTTATATTAGCACCACTAGATGTCCTCAAATACTCCTCTCTTTGAATTTAACATCCCTTGTGACAGGAAATTCTGGCAGTAAAATTGGGAAAATGTCCCCTACACTTGACTCTCCAAGTTCACTCACCATTACAAAAAGGTTTAACTCTTACAGGAGGATTGAAAGGGTTTCCCCACAGGTACATGTAACATTGGGTTTCCAATGGATAAGGATTACAATATTGTTGACCCTTTCAGTAGGCAAGCATTTACATGTAGATATTTGACTGATACTATTGTCAGCCAATTTTTAAGGGTCTCTGAGTTCTCGACTGAAGCCATGTCAATGATACATGTACAACTGCTGCTAATTGAAAGTACCCTGGCTCTAAAATCCAGCTTTTCGAAAATTATAGCTTAAAAACTAATAATAATTATTCAGTAAGAAGAGGTAAATTTTAAATTTCTTAAAACTCATTAATTTATCTGGCCTACCATGTAGTGTGAGAAAAATTTCACAACAGTACTTGAGTTATTTTTGAAAACGCTGTCGGAAGATGAAAACAAAATTCCACCAGATAATTTTACTTCAAATTTCCTTTAAGAATGTGAAATCGTACTTGTAAGCAGAACATCATGGTGCCTGTCACCAATAATATTATTTTGCAAGCCAAGTTACCAGTAAGAGACATTGCCCAACATTTCTAACAATTACATACAACATTTTTTGGGGTCACATTTTCTTTAAGACCCTTTTGAGCCTCCTTAAATATAATGTAAAATCTACAGTTAGTTCATGCTTCATTAGACTTAACAGGACACTTTGTTATGTATATATGAAAACTTAGCATTATTATACAAACCCTAAACTGTCAATATAATTTTATCAGGACTAAAAGCAAACATTTCATCTAATATTCCAGAATGCTGGATTGGTTACAGTGACCTCAACACCTATGAATGCTGGACCTCGTTTGCGAGATTTGCTGGGAAGAAAAGTCAATGAAAAGCTGATTCTACTTCTTCCTGTTGGTTACCCTGCAGATGATGCAACAGTACCATGCATCAAAAGAAAACCACTTAGTGATATTATGGTTTTGAAATGAATTGTATGTGCATGGCTTTGATTGCTTTATTTCTGTAAGGTATTAGTTTCCTAGGTCATTGTCAATTGAGAAAACTATGAACACCCTACAAGACTTTGGAAAGTAGATTATGCATAGTGACTGACTAGCTGTTTACTGTTTAGGTTCTTTTACCTCATGTTTATAAATATGACGTAAAAGGACTCAAAAAAATTCCTGAAATATTTCAGTGAGTGACCTGCTATTCATCTGAAATTCGTGAACATTAGTTACAGTCACTGGTCCATCCACTGTCGTAAGATGTCTGTCAAACACCCAATTAAAAAATAGGCACACATTGCGTACGTGTGGTAGTGCAATAACTTGACACAGTTCTTTATTTCATAACTGTCAACTGAGCTGCGTTTTGTTTTCCAGTAGATTCAAGTTGTCTTTGCATAATAGTTAGCTCTAATAGTACACAATATTGTTTTGGTATCGTAAATCATTATTACTTAACAATACATTGGTGTCACCAGCTCTAGTTTGATTGGCTATAAGCATGCAGCTAATTCTTGCTTGCTCTGTTTCTCTTACGTCATACCTACAGACAATAGATTTTATACATGAAGAATTGAGGTCATACCTACAGGCAATAGTTTTATGCATGCAGAAGTGACGTCGCCTAACACACTAACCAGCAGAGAAGAGGAAAGAAGACTCTGCCACCCGCACAAACATTATTTGATTTGCTGCTCATCCAAAGAAATGAATGAGTCAGTCCTCTCCTTTACAAGTGTAGCTCAGGAGTATGCATAATAAAACAATTATTGGATTCGGTTTTTGCATGATAGCGATAATTATCAAGGCCTCAGTTTGTGTTATCCGCCTCAGCCTTCGGCTTTGGCAGACAACACAAACTTTTGCGCTCAGTTGATAATTATCGCTATCATGCTCAACCTCATCCAATAATTGTGCCATCATGATGGTAAATGTCTTAGCCCCTTGAGAAGATTCACGTAACATTCAATTTGGCTTTGAGGCTGACATGAAGTTCCCTTCAACTTCTTTTTTACAGAAAATTTAATTGAGCGTGTACTCTGAGCGTCTGACAGCTTCCCAAAACAAAAAAAAAAATCTTTTAAGCTAACCCTGTCCAGTGGGGTTAGTGTCTGGATGGGAGACCTCAAAGTATACGACTTGCTGTCAGAAACACAGGACCGAAAATTCTATTTTAACGCTCACAAATGCCAGCCAAGCAAGGAACGGATTTTGTTAGCATGCTTTATGCAATAACATTTTGATCAAAATCAATCCTTGAAAAGGTAGTCGATAAGTCAATAATACTTAATATTTTTCAATAATTGTCAATCGACAAGTTAAATCTGTGATAAAAGTTGATAATCACAAGATTATGAATCGGCTGCAGAATTGATGGAAGTGAAACAGCTTCACAGTAAATCCATATCGAAAGAAAGTTAAGGAAAGTATATAATGGGTCCCCTCCTATTTATTTTATACACGTATGTGAATGACATTCCTAGTTTTCTATCAAGCCCTACACTGAGTCATATTTGCAGATGATGAGGTCCATGAAAGCACTTCACCCACTTCAACATCCAATTTAGTGCAAGAAAGCTTGGTGCAAGTCTATGAATGGTGCCGCTTACAAGCAATTACAACAAGTACAGGCACATAAGCACCTTGGAGTACTTCTGTTGGAAGATCTATCATGGAAGTCACATATATTTGCTGTTGTTGCAAAATCAAACAGGTTGCTTGGATTACTTTAATAAACAGACTTTTGGGAAGAAGTCAGAAGCTTTGGTTGTCGGTTATAAAGGGATGGTGCACCCAATACTCGATGACGAGTATGCATGTCAAGTGTAGAATCCCCATCAAACATATGAGCTAATTCAAAAATTGGAACATGTCCAACGCAATGTAACTACAGTAGATGGGTTCTTGGAAAAGACATCTCATACGAACAAAGAAACAAGCCCCTCAAGCTGCAAGGTCTCGGTAAAGGAAAATGAGGTGTCTGTGTCTGAAATTGTCACGCCACTATTTTTTGTATAGGGTCAAACTATATCATATTAAAGCTAATAGATTGAATTATTTGAATAAAGTTTTAGTTTTTCGGTATTTAATATTGCCTTTTTATAGTTTTGCCTTTAGTTTTGAGGCCTCAAACTCAGAATAAACGAGTCTGCTGCAGGAGCTCAGTCCTGCCCCTTCACTTTATTGCGAAAATAGCTGCACTTTGTTGCATCCAGCTTCCTTCAAACTGTCTTCCAATATTTTATTTACTTTTGCATCACATTTGCTTTTGAGATAGGTGCCCAGTCCCTTGACAAATATGAAAAAAAAATGGTCCCAGTTGTCTTTCTTTGGAATGAAAATGATGAAAGGTATGCATGAATTTAAATAGATGTAATACATGCTATGCAAGTAACATAGTAATGCACAAAGTGATTAATATCAGTCAGGTATTATGTATCTGCTCCCTGTTATAGTGGTAGTAATACACTGTAGTGGTAGTGGTAGTGCTACTACATGTACCACTACAGGTACAGTAGCACCACTACTGTAGCTGCTATAGTCTGCTGCTATTACTACTATTACTATACTACTAGTACTAAAACTAGTACTGTGACTCTGTAGCTTAAATGAAAAAAATAAAAATAAATAATGAAAAGTTGTTGAAGAATAGTACACTGTAGTTTTAGCATAGCAATACCACCCTTAAGCTTGGTGAAAATTAACCTTGTATGAGACTCAGTACATTTAACTACTATATTTAGTTATGCTAAAAAAAGTTGTCATAAATAATGATAACAGCTAACATGTGGTTGGATCCCTTGTCTGCAATCATGCTTGAAAGCATGAGTCATGAATAATCAAAACAAGGATTGGTCGAGTTCGTAAGCCATTAGCGATAAACTACGAGTTACAGAAAAGCATTATTTCAGTTGTTAGCCTGCGAACGCAGACGTATTTCCGGCGATCGTTCTCTCCCCCTATTTTTCGGGGGAGAGAAACGACCACTGGAAATATGTCTGTTCACAGGCTATTCAGTTGTCAGGTATTTGGTCTGTATAGTGTGGGCATCTCAGGATCAAGCACTCAAATGTTCAGTTTCATATGGCCAAATAATTCTTAGAATCCTGAAGTGAAGGATTGTTTTTATTGTTTATCTTGTTGTGCTGGACAAGTGGTTCCTGTGATGCGTCTCTGAACACCGTTGAGGAGCTAGGACAGTGATTATTTCTTGAAAAACAGGTTGAACTGCAGGTAATCCACAAGCGAAAGTTCCCAAGGCATTTTTCAGTAAAAAGAAAGAAGAGGAGAAAGTTGGCAAACCCAGGAGCATTGTCTCCTATACCCTGTAACAATAAAGACAACCACTTAATCAGTTGGCCTGTTGCTTTTTCAGTGTGTCTGCCCAACAGTCTGAGTCACTCCGTTAGTCACTGGAGACACTCTGGGTGGGTCTATTGGTAAGCAGTCAGCAAGTTAGTCAATGACTGGTGATACATCAGTTAAATAGTTGTTTTCAGTTGGGTCAGTCAGCGAGTCTGTTAGTAGGGCAGCAGGGGCGAATCCAGGGAAGGGGGAAGGGGGGGGGGGGGGGTGGTGGTGAATAGAACCATGCTAGGCACTCCCTATTTTTTGGCTCCTTTTTTTTTCTTTATATCTGCTTTTTATTGTTTAGAGTATTTATATTTCTGCTGAAACAGGTACTGTTTACCTGACGGGAACATTTTATTTAAGTCAAAATGGCAGCAGCCTAAACTATATACTTTGATTCTTTCAATTCCCACCACTGGGCAGTCGATTAACTTGGAAACATCAAGAAAGGCAAGTTAAACAATAATGTTTTCTTTAATGCAATAAAATTTTAAAATACTGACCTGCAAAATAAGCAGCAAATCACTTGACGTGTATTCTGGTCCCTTTGCAACCAACAGGAAAAATCTTATGGTCCCCCACATGCGTAATAACACAAATATCAAGGGAATGCAAATCAGCTTCCTTTCTACTTTCTGTGCCTGCGTCACATCATTACATGTGAGAAGTCCGGCTCTCTGATGAACCAAAAATATTCAATGTAATCAACTTTGCTGCCAGCGTTATGCATTGAATGCACATTAACCCAGTGAATCTCGACTGCCATGACCGACCCCCAGGATGGGGAAGGGTTCTGCAGGCATCACAATACACAGTAATAATGATAAAAACGATACCGGTAAATTTTACACATTAATCAATGCCCTTTACAATATTGCGGTAGGAATGTACTGAAAAACGGACCCCTGGTCAGACTATGTACCCTCCCCTGTGGATTATCCCTAATTAAAAAAAAATGGGTTTGAAAGACATTGTCTATGAATTTTTAACTGCCAATAATTACTAATTTGTCAATATGCAACCTTTTTAATTACTGGCAAACCTATTTTTCTGAAAAAAAAAAAAATAATTATACTCTACTCATTAAGTCAGTGATTAAAGTGGTGTTAGCAGTTTATTTCTTACCAGTTTTTCGAGCTGTACGTGTGTGTACACTGGTACCAACCATTACCTTTTACTTATCTCTAAACAAAATCCCGACTCTTCGCATAGACATCAGCCTTCTGTTGTACACTTACTCACAGCTTAAAACTCACTTAGAGTTAAAACATACTTGCTAAATCCAGGCTATCTTCTTTAATTTTATGGTTTGGAAATTATTTTTGACTAATTAATGCCCTTTTTCCCAAGGTCATAATTCAAGGATTGAAGTGAATGTTAATTCACAACCAAAAATTTCAACAACAACATTCCAGAAAAGTGCAAAGATCTTTACTGCAGTTGAATAAATCAAGCTTTGATGTCCATCAGCTAGCTGTCAGATTTTCCTGTTTCT
>JALIRR010005760.1:0-28122 GCA_023091755.1 Montipora sp. Colony 1 RG-2022 | reverse complement strand
ACGCTTTTAAACTGCGACTACAAAATAGCAGCCAAATCTATCGCAAACCGGTTAAAAGTTCTATTTCAAGTGACTTGCTTTCTCAAAGGCAGATTTATTGGAACGAAGGTAAAACCAATCGATGGCATGTGGGATATGTTTCTTGGTTCTTTACTCTACTCCGAGAGGTTTTCTCCGGATAGTGCTGTTTTCCCTTAGCACCCAACCAACGATTTGAAATGATTTCGTTTCATTTCTGTAGTGTCCTTAGTTAGTACCCTTGCGCTAAATACTGTTGAGATTTTAATTAGTAAAGGTTTAGGGTTTGGGTTTAGGGTTAGGTCTTAACTCTTAGGTCCACATCAGCTTTAAGGTTGCTTTTTTCCTCTTGACCTGCTTTACTAAATAAAGTTATGTATGTATGTATGTATGTATGTATGTATGTATGTATGTATGTATGTATGTATGTAAGATAATAGGGCTCTCCACCTTTTTTGGTTATCAATTTTATCATTTCACGTTTCCGACTCCGACACTGATAGTTGTCCATTTTGGTAGGCGTGATTAAGAGAGGTTTTAAGAGATAAACATATATATCATTCCAGAAAACTATGTAAAATTCTGCCTGGAGCCCATCAGTTCCTGGCGTTAGGGTTAGGGTAAAGTTCATTTTTGTTTATCACGCGGGCGCAGTGAGGGTCATTTTTCAAAATGGAGGGCAAGGCTGAAACCCTCTTGGTTTCAACTTAGAGTTTAGAGCTAATATCCTTAAATGCTTAAATTAAGTATCCTTATTTACCTAAAAGACCTTCACAACTTTAACTCTCTCCTCGGAATTCAGCATCTTTTGCTCAGTTTAAGGAGATATGTTTAAGATATCGTTGTGATCACCATGTGTCAATGTTAAAACTATAAATACTTTTGTAGAATGATTCACACCTATTCAAGATTTCTTTATCAGACGCGACAAATTCATTATCGCTAATCTTAGAATTATATTTGGGCGTGTGAAATGCGAGAAGCAACTCCTAGAATAGAAGTATTTTCAACTGAGTTTCTTATCCTCCTTCAATGTTGCAAGAATAACCTCTTAAAACCTCCTCAAACAGAAAATATAATACTAGTTAAGTCACGTGGGGATCGTAACTGGGATCCTTTCGGTTTTCAATCGCCGCATTTGGCTTGTTTCAATCTCCAGGTCCTTATATTTGGACATTTTTTCACTGAACTTTAATGATATGTTTTTGTTTAAGATTATGATTATGATTATTATTATGATTATGATTATGATTATGATTATGATTATGATTATTATTGTTATTATTATCATAATCATCGCATCTATGAAGTCGAGAGTGGAAAGTACTGATGCCACGTTTTCCCCGCATTTGTCGCAGTTAATCAATCAATCGAGAGAAATGGGTGCGAGCTCGTGGCTGAACAAGCCGGTGCGTTCCTGTCATGCAAACATTAGGGGATCGCAGCGCAGATACACGTTGGTGTTCGCAACCTACTGACCTCACTTATCAGCAAGATTGCAAGAATATTGAAGTTGAACCACACCTTCAAACTCTTGACAACGAGCAATTCCATCTCAGAAGCGCCGTCACAAGCTCAGAGGCAAGATTGGACATAAAAGCAGGGGATTTCTGGTCACGAAGAGTTACTGCATTTTTCAATGTCCGAGTTACACATGTTAATTCCAAGTGAAACTTAGTTGTCATTTCCCCTCATAAAGAGAAGAAAGGTTGGTGACTCGCGGCGATCTCGTCCCACAAGCAACGGTCCGAATCGCCAAAAAAACACCACAGCCTTAAGGCCAGATAAATTTCCTATCACATCAACTCTATTCCGGGACCACACAGCGATTTTTGGCGGATAAATCTTCCCATGCGCTCGGCTAGATGTGTGGCTACGGCCGTTATAGCTTGTTAGCCATCATATTACATTGTGCACTCTCATTGGCCAAGTGTTTCAAATTGTCCAAATTTGGCGGCCGGAAGCTAACGAAAACATATGTCATCGAATAAACTCTTGTTCTTAGGCCATCGTAGCTTGATTAAGAAAATAACACAAACAGCGGTGATAAACATTGTATTCCAACGCATTTTTTATAGAAAAAAATGTCGTCAATGGGGAACCCCACGGGGTTGAAAGGGTTAACGATGTATTGAACAAAAATAAAAACAAATCAAATAACCCTGTTCAAACTACTGTCCCCAAAAAAGATATCTTAATCGTGTTGCCCTACTTAGGTCTTCACAGTAACCAAGTCACGAAACGTCTGAAATCCTGCGTATACAATTTCTACTCTTTCGTCAATCTCAAGATCATATTCCAAAACACACGCCGCATCAAATCCTTTTTTCCATACAAAGATCGCTTGAACCGATCTCAGAGCTCCAAGGTCATCTATAAAGCTGGTTGCTGGAACTGTGATGAATTCTACATTGACAAAACAAAACGAAGACTCCATGACAGAAAAAACAGAACATTTCAAGGCCCTCGCTAAAAGTGACCATTCATCAGCCATTGCTGATCGTGTGAAAACCACTGGTCACGACATTAAATGGGATCATTTTGGCATTTTGGTGTCCGGAAAAACTGACTTTCACTGCAAAATTAAAGAGACTTTGTTCATTCAAGAGCTAAAGCCTTCCCTTAATGTCAATATTAGTAGTGAGAAGTTGTTGCTGTTTTAGCTATTACTCCTCATTATGTCTAGACACGTACTGCTGCAGATCATTTTTCTCAGTCTTGGTTCCAGACCTCTAATGTTCACGATATATGACATATAAGAAAATAACCATATATATAGTTTTTAAAAACTGTAACAGTCACTTTTGAAAATGTATGTGGACTAGCATACGAAATGTCAAGTTCTATAAAAAATACGTTGGAATAAAATGTTTATCACCGCTGTTTGTGTTATTTTCTTATATGTCATCGAGTTTTGTTACAAAAAGCCTGTAGTCGTCTTCTGTGAGCTCAAAGACATCTATATGGCTGTTTAGATTGCAAAATCTCAGCAAATACCTACGCGACAGCATTCTTGGCCGTCATTTTAATATCGTGTCACGAAAAACCCTATCAAACCGAAAATTTGTGAAACGATAAGTGCTCAGCTGTTCTAATGTAAACTAACTAAGGGCGCATTCTTTTGGGACTATTCCAGTTATTCTTATTCCGAATACACGGAATACCAATTCCCAAAAGAATGCATCTGCCGAATTAGTCCCACAAGAACACGATTACCGTCTATTCGGAGTATTCCTGTTCCGGAATAGTCCCAAAAGAACGCGCCCTAAGCCAAAATCTCAAAAGGATTGATTATTCCGTTTTTTTTAATTTTGATGACGTCACGTAAAAACCAATATCGTTTTGATGAAAACGAATTATAAATAACTCAGCTTCATATGTGACTTCAACTTGAATTATTAAAACAATAATATTAGAAGTTAGTTCATTCTACAACCTAAATATAAATCTTTGCGATAAGCAGATAAACGATGAAATGATATATGAATTGGATTACATATGAACTGCGCATATGAAATCAAGTGACGCTATGATCTTCGCAGTTGGGAACACATTTTTGCAATTGCGTAGAGAAGCCTGAAACATTCAGGACTTCAAAGGGATTTGAACCCGTGACCTCGCGATACCGGTGCGACGCTCTAACCACCCGTATCGCGAGGTCACGGGTTCAAATCTTGTTGAAGTCCTGATTTTTTCAAGCTTCTCTACGCAATTGCAAAAATTGTGTTCACAACTGCGAAGATCATAGCTTCATTTGATAAGCAGTTAGTTAAGTTTGGACCCTCACTTCTTTGGCAGGAGCGTGTTGGAATACCACCTACGTCATCATCAAATGAAAATCTTAACAGTTCAAAATTGTCCCATAAAGTTCGGGAGTGAGGGCAGGTATATAGAAAAATTATTTAGGTACAATGATTCAGGCGCTGATCCACAGAACATACACTTTCTCACCTATCAACAATGAATGGAAGTATTCAGATTTATTTTTACTTTGGTGGATAACATTGCCACAGTTGGTCACAGAAAGTCCATCGGGTGGAGTTTTACACCAGAAACCATATTATGGAGTGTCTCAGTTCCGTCCAAACTGACAAGAACTTTTTAAGTTGGTTTCTTCACCAATCATAACGCAACCTCGTTCGTAGGGTCTCTCTTCTTCCCCTCCAAGGTAGGAAAGAAGAGAGATCCTGGGAACGAGTTTGTCACACGGGTTCTGTTTGCAATAATCAGCGAAATATTTGCCAAATTTAGATAAATTAATGGCGCCCAAACCGCTTATCGTGCAGATGAGCCCATACATTCTTTTCAAAAATTACAACTTTTTTTTACAGAAATCCTTAAAGATTCTTGATAGATATAAAAAGTAGTGGATAAATGTTATTTTTATGCAAATTAGTGTCGGGGTATTCAGCAGTCAAGTTTGGGTTTGTGTGCCCGTTATGTCGGACCTTAATTCCCAAGCGCACGCAAGAAATAAAATGAAAGGAAAGCAGTGCTTATTCCCCGGGTGGGGGGGGGGTACTTAAGAAATTTCTGGGTGGGGATGTGCCGCTGTGACCCTGGAACCCTTAGCCTATACCAGAGCTCGTTTAACCTGGATTTTGCTACCCTATACTAGAGTAAACTCCCCAAATCACTCCTATCCTAGAGTAGCTGTTTTCCAAAAACTGAGGTCACTAGCAAAGTCTAAGGCAAAGCCAAAACAAAACCTTCTACTACAATCACTTCTTTCTTAAAAAGGATTTATTTATACTTGTCCAGCAATGCCAAGCATTTACGTACGCATTATCAAGACAATAAACTGTTTCATTTTAACCAGTATTAATACCACCGATTTCCGTCTGAATTCCAATTTTTGGCAGTTAATAATATCCAGTAGCGTTTTGTGATAGTCATCTATCAACGCTGTTGAGGCTGAGTTGTGAAAATTTAAACTTGCCGATTTCATTTTTTTATATTTTTGAGTAGCAATTCCTAGTTTCCTTAGTCTTGACAAAATCTTCAATCAACTGGTCAGTTTCGTGAAAAATGATACCCTATTCTAGACCCAAACGCTCTGATTTATAAACCCTATGCTAGAGTAAACTGCTTGAAAACCATACCCTTCACAGCGGCACATACCTATATAGCTCATATATGGCAGTACTTTATGATTTTATGATTGGTAACCCGACAAACCAGCTCTGAATAATGAAAGCGCCTTCCTCAATTATTATTAGTGTTTGAGGACTACAAGCAAAGACAAAATGGGTATAACGAAGGAATAAGGTTTAATTTGAGAGTTTGCATCTAGCTTTCTGGTCCTGGCCATATAAAAACCGTAACCAAGCTCTGACGAGCGGGAACACTAAAAATGTCAACTTTTTTATGAAAATGGTGTCGGTCTAGGACACATTTAGGACAAATTCAAATGTTAAACGTCGAACTAAAAACGTCCTTGGATAGAGTCGACCAAAAAATCTTGTTAGCGTACCAAATTAAAACCTTTTGCATTTTGATGTCACGTTAAATTGGCTCAGCTTTCTTTTTTCTTTCGTTTTTCTTTAGCCTTAATGCGAACAATATTTATGACCAACTAAATCCGGCACAGTGTTAGCGGAAATCGTTAGTTTTAAAGGTGAAATCGTTGTCGGTAACCGACTACATATATATCAATCTCTGTAAGAAACAAATAAGAACACCCCTCCCCCAGTCAAAAAAAGTTCTTGATGGAAAGCCGGCTTGCAATGGGTTTGAGCTGCGAGAGGATCTTTTTGCCCTTAGGAAAAGCAAATGAAAAAACTTAGAGCTCTTACCTTGTGACTCTGGACGTCTTCCTTCGAGTTTTTGCGGTGAAGTGTGCTGAAGACACTGCTCCTTCAGCTTTGTCAATTGATCTTCTAGCACGAAAAGGTCCTTGTATTCCTCTTCATTCTTTACCCACAGAAATACACAGACAAAGACGAGGATTAGGGAAACATACGAGGGCTTAATTAAGGGAAGAAACAAATGGACTCGATGACATGTTGAGGAACGCTTCTTCTTCTCCATGTTGGCCGGTCCTTTATCCCTCGTGACGCCTCGGATGTAATTCACCATGGAATAACGTCCACTCCTTGCGGATATTTAACGGGAGACTTATCGATATGATGGCTTGTCAAAAGAGCTTATGGAATGACGAGAGCAGAAATATCGTCAATTAAACAATTATCGCCGAAGATCACACGGCGCTTTATTAATGTTATTTGACCAACATCAAACGGAAAGGCGACGTTGACGGTATTAAAGGCATGTTTCCAATCATTCTGTCGACACCGCCCTTCGAGCTTTGTCTAGCGCAACTGGGTACCTTTCTTCATCGGCACAGGCAAAGGCGTGTAAAAAACGTCACGGTACAAGAGCCTAATTAATGGAAAAACGAAGGGACTCGATAAGACATAAGACAGTGCCGGATGAGAGCTTGGAATCCATGTTTGCATCTTTTTCTATCTTTCCCCAAGTCCTGGAGACATTCTCCAAGCCGTACGCTAACGGAAGTTTACAACAAAGAATCAGTCATATCGTGTTCTTTTCAAACGTAACAGATGAAATGCAGAGAGCAGAAAAATCGATGACGCGATTAACGTCGCTGGAACTTTCAAACAGCGCGTTTACGTAGTTTTAACCATCATCAAACAGAAAAGCGACGTGTTGACGATATTAAAATTAATTGGATTTTCCACATCTTCTCGCTTTTTCCTTGTGCATACTCTGCATGGAAATGGCAGGAAGAATCATTGAAAATGCAGAGGACATCACAGAAAACTGGGAAAACAAGTTCCGTGTGCATGTTCATTGCTCTGGTCTAAAATTTGGCAACTCGGCACCAGAGACTTTCGCCATCAGTCAACTAGCCACTCTTTACTTAGAGTTTGTCGAGTTGGTTGGGTGTGAATTTTCTTGATCGCGAGGTGAACATAACCTGTCCGATATGAACGCTGTAGAGAAAAGAAATTTGATGTAATCGTGCCGTCGTTTTGGGGGGTTTCGAAAGGCCGTAAATTCCTCGACACCGTACCACCACCTCGATAATATTCCAGGTATTAGTTTCCTCTGATAATCATGATTTCATCCAAAATTTCGGAACCATGGCATTACCACAAATGCGTTGCTGATGCTAATGAAGTGTACCAGCAAAACTACAGTATTTAACACATTTTGTCAAACGAGAAACCGTTTTATTTCCGGTTGGATTGCTTTTTTTGTGTGGAGTGAAAAAATCAAGGAAAAGCGTTCGTGGATCTAGGACTTTGGTCTTCTTTTCAAGGTTCTCTTGTCACTAAATCCATCAATGTGATTTCGCAGGGTGCCGGTATTTTTCAGGTACCCCTCATTGTGCCCTAGCTCGCTGTGATAGAGTTAAAAAAAAAAGGTGCTAAGAAACTTCAGTGAATGGGAAAAGATTTCTCTGTTTGTATGACCGTAACAAAGCAGGTCTCAAACGAAATAGATCTGTATCATTAGTTATCGCACTGACGTCGGTTTACAACCTTTTTTCTTAAACTTCTTACTCCTTGGAGGATTCGAAAATTCTAGCGATGATTGTATGTTATGCAACTCAGAAATCTAACAACAGGCTGCACGCATCAGACCCACAATGATATCATTTTTCAGATTTTCAAGCTGAGAAAATTCTCAACTTACACAATGTCGACGCAAAGAGGAAAAAGAGACATATGATCACGCCTGGACTTTTTCCAACCGATCACGTTTTCTGTCTTGTATTTTCTCCCCTGTCAAGTTCAATGGAAGAATCGCGTAAATGCACTGTGGGTGATTGTCAACGATAATTACGGAGAAAAAAAGCCCAAAAAAAATGTTAAATTGAAAGGTAGATGGTTCAGCACTGGCTTACCAAAAATCGTTACACTAGGAGAGCAAGAGAAAATTATGCACAAGCAAGGAAGCACTGCAAAACAAAATTGAAGCAAGCCTCACTTGATGTTTAGAGACAGATTAAATAGATATAGAAACCTTCTCTAGTAAAACAAATACAGAAAACCACAGATGCTAATGATGTTCATTTGAAGTGCAGTCTCCCCTCTCCACCCTGCAAGAAATTAAATGCTCTGTCATCACAATGACAATTTTCTGCTCTCCAGCTCAATCCAATAAGACACATTTTGACAAGTGTGAATGATATAATAAACTTGCCTATAAATTTCACTCCAAGTAAGCCTGAGTCGCAAAGGCTTTGCCGACTGGCACATCGTAATGGCTGTTGAAGTTGTGAAGGATCAGAGGGATCCCAAGCGGTCTTCCAAATGTCACAAAAGCGATTTTCTTCCCTCGGTAAGACCATCGTTAGTTTCGCTTATTTTGATTTTCTTCTGCGGATATCTCTGGATGAAGACTGCAGCAGCAAAGGATCATCTGCTTGCTGTGGAAAGGCAGTTAGATATGATATCGAAGGAGTATCAAGCTGGGAAGAGCTCAATACAGCCCACCACAGGTTTTACAGCACAACCTCAGTCAGGTAAAAATTCATTCTCAACTAAAAGTAATTCTTGAAACCTAATTTTTGTAGTTTTTCCCAATCTATATGTCAATTACCTCTTTCGTTGCGGGTCCAAGGTGTTGTCCCTTGCATGTCGGTTGTTTTAGATGGTTTTGTTCACAGTTCCATGGGCGTTTTATTCCAGTCGTTTCGTTCCGCGCAAAGAGCACTAAAAAGTCAAAACTAAGCTGCCAACCATTTTACCGAGTTCCTTTATGGAAATTTAAGATTCAGTCATCTTTTTTGACATCCTATGTCCCCGGCTTAGAGAATATTTCTGAAGTTTGGTCAGGAGATAAGCAAACTGCTCGCCATGATTTAAGAAGACACGTGCGAAACAAATTTCATCCGCCACGGCTGCTCAGTTTAAGAAAAGCTGTAAACTTCGTTCTGGGGTTCACTGCAGAATATGCTACCACGTAAGCTAAATTTTATGTAGGTCAGTGCCTTCGCATTGATGTCAGTAATAATCTCTGAGCATTCCTTTTGATTATGAAGAAGTGATTTTACTGTTTTTTCCACGGGAACATTTCATTCAGTAGACGGGATCTGTTTGGTTTGGTATTTTGTTAATTAGTGATTGCCCCCAGAGGGAGGATGTATCAAAGTACATATGTAGTGTGTGTCACCAAAACAAATTTTCGACTTGATCGCTGCAATCACGAACGAAATAATAAAATAGACCGCAGTCCCGAGCGGCCCGCTTTTCTGAGGCAGTCGAAAACGAATAAAAGACCGAGGGAGGCTTGGGAAGAAAGTCCCAAAGTCCCAAAGACTGCTCGGAGTCTAATGCCCGCAAGTAAGTAATGATGACGTAGAAAAGAATGGCCGAAGAACAGTAGATAACGTGAACATATTTGTCACGTTGCATTATACGTTTTTACACGCGGTACAGTGAAACCTCGATTTAACGAAGTGCCAAGGGACTGGGGAAATCGGTTCGCTATATCGAGGTATAATTAATAATTGCTTTTAATGTGTTACGTTGAGCTGCCCAGCATTTCAGGATCTGAACGATTACTTCTTCCTGGTGTGTTTCACTTGTTTACCAATGAAATACCAGGTGATCTTTCGCGCGAAAACACTTTTTACAGTTTGGAATTAGAATTTAAATAAAAATATTTCTTTTTGAATCGTTCAGTTTGTAAGTCGCTTTAATACTGCATTCGCTATCAATAGCGGTGCGAGTCAATAATTTAAAGAGTGTTTTTAGAGAGGAAGGGAGAGAGAGAGGACAAAAACAATTAGGCTATGTACCAGCTGACGGTCGGTCCCTATAGCGAAAAACTGTGACCTCGGACAGCATTTTCAAGACCTCGGTCACAGTTTTTCGCTATACGGGCCTCCCAGCTGGCAAAACTCCCTATATATCTTCACACTGAAAAGATCACCATTGCTATGGTTGCGTAATACATCGCGCCGTGGTTGTTCGTAAGGACTACAAAACATTAAAGTGAAATGATTTGGTATTTCATAGGTGTTTATATAATAAACAGAACATTACATGATCTCTTGGAGATATCTACGTTCACGGCTTTCTCAAGCGCGGCTTATCCTGGCCGGGGAGTTTATACTCGTATAAATAGTTCCGCTTTGGCGGCTTCCACCTGCCGCGCGGCCCAGTTAGCCGCGGTTTATTTTCTCTCTTATCCAACGGCCCTAATCTGAATCACCGCACGGCCAGAAAAAGAAGATAGATCGGATCTGTAGATGTATCGATAGTGTCAATGTGTGGATTTATAATGAGTTGTTACTGTAACTGTGAAGCTGTTCTCTAGTTGCAGGATTCAAGGATTTTCATCCTTGTTGGTCTGTTTCGCATTTATTATTTGTCATGTGTATACATTTCTTCGTTACACCGGGGTATATCTTATGTTTGGGCTTCTGAATTGTTTTCATTTTAACGAGGATTTCGCGTAGTTACTAGAACATGGAGCGACCTAAGACCACCTACAACTACCTAACACCACCTCAAAAAAAATCTACAACCACCTCAGCGAGAACAAGATGGAATAATTGCGGGTACACACATGTCCAATACACCCAAAGCGAGTCAATTCGTCTTTGGACTTGACGATTCAACTAACTTTCTGTCGATTCGCAAGAGCCAGCGGAGACTTGTTGACGAGTCGAATCGTGGTGTCCCTCTTAGTTGATTCGTCTTGCTGGCGGTCGATTCGCGAGGGCTGTGTCGAAAAGCTAGACGGGGACAGGGGACTCGGGGACTCGAGGACTCGGGGACTCGGGAACTCGGGGACGTGGCGACGCATTTTTACCATTTTGTTTAAATTTTCATCATATTTCACAAAATCCTCGTCTGTTGATCGTAACTGCGTTGTGCCCTGGTTTAAGTTCCTCATTTGTACAATGTGAAACAGAGTTGTAGTAAATTTATATAGGATAGTTTATTACTCGTCTTCATAAAAAGGCGACTTTCATTACTATCAAGTTACATAGTAGAGTAATTTAGGTAAAACGAAGGGACACATTATTTTTGCATTAAGTCCTTATTTGACATAGGCAACATGAACGAAACGTTGGTATGACCATGTCTCAGATCACTTTACAATTCCCCAAGTATATCGAGGCTTGAATATTTATAGCCTGCAGTGCAGGCGCATTTTGGGCGCGCAGTGCACATTTTCGTATTAGGCCACCATCTCAGATTTGGTAACTGTGGAAGATTGGGGCGAGGAAATATTTGCCGAGAGAGTAGGCGTTAAGTGGAAAAATGGGGAAGGGGGGAGGGGAAGGGGAAGGAAAAATACGCCTGCCCGCAGGGCTTGTTCATTTGCAAAACCCGTACACCTAATACCGTGCAACAATACTAATCCGACACGACTACAAACCTCTGCTAACACAACTCCAAGGCTGTCCTTCCTCTGCGATGGTTTAAAAAGGTTTCCCGAGGACGAATACACTTGTTTGCCGGAAATATTTCCAAATTTCACTTTAAGAGAGCTTTTGCAAATCCTACAGCTTTCGTTAGGACGTCTTTCCGACATAACTTCACTCACATGCTCGCTCGATTGATCGATTTCTGTTTCGCACAAAGTTGACAAATACACATGTGTCAATGCTTTTGTCGGAAGTAAATTTTTGGCTTCCGGTAAAAACAAAATCGATGTTCATTGGCTGCTTGCACATTTCCGGAAAGGCGGTCAAGCGGTACTAATTTAGGGGGCGTTCAATGATTTCACAGGCTTTGCGGGCAGGCGTTATTTCGAGTGCCCCACCACCAACCCGCCACTGCACCAACCCTCTCCTGATCAAGCATCTAATCACAATCCATTATGGCGGCAACGAAAACCTGATTTATCTAGCGTTCCGCGCCAAAATAACGCCTGCACTGCAGGCTAGAATATTTAACAGTACTTCCACATTCTGCATCCTAACCTTTTCATTTTTAATTATGCATTTCACTCGTAGTTGTCTGTGTCACGTCAAATTTCTTGACTGAAGACGTCATAACGCTTGTTTTTGAGATTGGGGGAACGTTTACCCTAAAAAATTCCGACAACGCTGTGCTTGAAACTGCTTAAAACTACCATTAACTTATAATTATACCTATTAATGTGATATCGTTCATTTTCATTTTCATTGACCTGTTTTTTTCTTTTAATCTTAATTTACCGTTCCCATTAAGATATGCATATGATTATAAGGCAGAATCGAGTCGAGTCGTGTCGCTTTCAGTCGAGTCGTCTTGCTGGCAGTCGATTCGCGGGACACTTGGAAAGCAAACACCATCCTGGTAGATTTGTCTGGGAATGTTAAACAACGGAAGGTGGCCAGAGGATAAAACACATAGTTGTCTCTTTTTTTAATAAAGCAATGAAGATCCGAGACAGACGTAACCGAAGCGAATAATGTTAAATCGATCGCTTTCCTCGCTAAAAGAGCAATTCGCAGCTTATAATCTTCGTTTATTACTCTCCTGGGAATATCAAACAAGGAACGTTGGCCAAAAGCAAAGTAAAAACGAACACGCCTCGTTCTTAGAGCGTCCGGCTAGAAGGAAGATCATCTGATACGACGTAATCCTGGGAAAATAAAAAGAAGAGAGGGTAGCCAACGAGGAAAAGAACTTGCCTCGTTCATAAAGCGGGTAACCTTTGAGAAATACGATAAACCACTCTTGCTGACAGTAAATTCGCAGGACACTTGGAAAACGAAATGTAAACGATTTTCCTACAAAGGCAGATACGCCTTGGAATGTTAAACAATTGACCGTGACGGCGGCCAAAGGAGAAAACACATAGTTGCAGTGTCTCGTTCCTTAATAAAGTTATATTCTGTCCGGCCACAATGAAGATGCGAGACATACGGTAAACGATACGAATAACCACGCCAAGAACCTTAAATCGATCGCCTGCAATCTTTTCTTCCAACTAAAGCAATACGCAGCATATAATCTCTGTTTACTACAATAACAACGGACGTTGGCCAAAAGGAAGTACACACGAATAAGCCTCGTTCTTGAAAATCGACAGTCCCTAAGACGAGTCGTCTAAACACCAGACGATTCGAGTCGAATCGTCAATATTTCTTACCATCCTCTTATCCTTGCTATCGTAATTTTTCTAAGTGTCTTGCGAATCGAGAGTCTCTAAGACTAGTCGTCTAAAGACAAGACGATTCGACTCGATGCGGGTGCGTTGGACAACCCTCGAAGTACCTAAAATACTATTAACGAAAGTGCTAGTACTCTCGCCAAATGACACTGTGCATCGCACATCACATGGCGTGTAATCGATCGTTGGAGCATCTTCTTAAATAAAAGGCCCACCTTCAACCGACAGGCTTTTCAATCGTTTGTTTTTGTTATGGAAATTCGCATTGCTTATCCTAGCAATCTAATTGGACGGATTTCAGCTTTGGAACAATATATGAAAATTGTTCCGAGGCACGCAATGCCTGTCGGTTGCAGGGGGTAACACGCCTAGCAAGGATCGAAAAATAGCTAGCGTTTACATGCAATCTTACTACCCCGGGGTCCCGGGTGAACTTTCTCCAGGCTACTAGTACGTAATCAGGCAGCATGGCAGGTGAAGGACTCACTTTGGTGGTTAATGCGTTTTTACTCTTACTCGTTTCTTTTGCCTCAACTTTTCCTTCCTGTGGCTTCTTTTCGTCACCTTTAATCCTCCAACGCCTCCGCAAAAGGCAGCATATCGTAACTCGAGCCGACCCCGGGTTGGCGGTTTACCCCACCTTCAAGCGTTTACATGAAAAAATGCGAGCACGCCTTGGCGGGGTCACTTCACCTATCATGTAAATGAGGGGCTGAAAAATAAGAATTTATATGAAAAGGCGGGTCACCCCACCTAGGCGGAAAATTATTTAGTTTGATTGTTAAAAGAGTCGCGAGCGGACGGTTTCATTTGGGTAAACAATTTGTCTAATGACGAACATTGCGCATCCACACCTGCAGTTTTTCGGGATACGATTTGTCGGACACAAATCACTGTTGAGTGATTGAAAGACTCAGCCCGCAATCAGAAACCTTTGCTAGAAAAGCTTGAAGATAACCAATTGTGCTTTTGAAAATATTTACAAATGGTTCCAAAAATGAAAATATTGGGATTTTGCGAAAGTATTTTGTCATGAAGAGGTTGTCTGAACACGACTTTGTATTGAAAAAAAGGCTGCAAGTTAATATTATATAATTGTAGCAATTTAACATACAGATCGATAGCAAGTTTTTCGAAGCAGAATTGGTGTGAAGCTTTGTTTTGTGACCAAAACTGGTAGTATGCAAGAATCGATTTTAGCGATGTCCGCGCTTTCAACAACTCGACCCACAAATATGTATTCTTAGCTATGGATTTAAAACAAGGCCTCTTCTTTGTGAGGCTCACAAAAGGACGAGGTTCTTATCTCCTATTCAAACCCCAAACGGCCCGCTACAGGCACATTTGCGATGGTTGAGCAAAGCGAAAGGGTAACAGTGTAGCATTTTTTTCTTGGTCAATCCACAGCTAAGAAAGCGGGAAAAATATCAGTTGGAAGAAGAAGTCGAAGGCAGGCACCAAATAGCTTCCCAGATTTTCCAGATTTCAACTTCACGACAGATAATGTACTTGAGCTGATGGAAAAGTACTTTGAACAGATGGACAAGTACTTTGAAAATTTGCAGCTTATTCCTATCGAGTACTGCAACTCAACTCAAAAGCTTTGCCCCGCAGGTCGCTACACCCGGACTGCCAGGTAAAACGGGGCCACGGGGACCTCGGGGAATCGCCGGACGGAAAGGAAAGAAAGGCAGCCCTGGTCGAAAAGGAGTTCCTGGTCAGACTGGGGGTGATGGGGCTCCCGGACCGAGAGGTCTCAAGGGAGATACGGGACCGTCAGGACCAAGGGGTCCCCCGGGAACATCTGTGCCACCATCTTTTGCCCCGTATGCGATGATATCACCCGCGCAATATCGGGAGGATGAAAACGCGAATAGGTTTGTGTCATTCAATTGTAAAGTCGGAGGAAACCCTCGTCCCAGAGTTTCATGGCGGTTCAAAGATCAAACAATTTTGTCAGGAGATAAATATGTAATCAGAGATGATGGAATGCTGATCATTGGCCGAGTCACCAGCAAAGACATTGGGGTGTACACATGCGTTGCAACCAACACTCTTGGATCTTCTGAGTCGACTGGTAGGGTGTTTAAACTTTTAATTTTTGTAGAAGTGTACCTTACCAATCTCGAGTTCTCGACCTTGGAGCTCTTCTCTTGACGGAGGGAGAGAAGAGCTCTTGGGAACCGTGAAACAAAGTGTTTTCTCATTGGTTTTCGTGAAGAACAATCAAAAGCGTCTCTAATTGGTGCATTCATGTTAGCACGAGGAGTGAGCAGGCGCCGTAAGAACAACACGTTTTATGCGTTGCAGTAAATAGGTAAAATTAACACTCGAAGTAACAGCGAGTCCATTCTTGCACTTGCAACCTCTTCGCTGGACAAGAACGATTTTATCCCGATTTCCCCCCGGGACTCATGATTTTAAAAACGTATCTTTCCATTGCTGTGTTTGTTCCGGTACACCTTGATGGCGAAAACACACCATGGGAAAGGAATTTCATCAAAATGTTTAACTGAAGTGGGCGGGACAGTCACTCAATAATCCGGACCCATTCCACAGATCGGTGGTTTTCGTAACCCCAAATCACCATGAAGAATGTCTACTTTACTATTAAGTTGCTTTTTTGGACTCTGGCACGTAGATGATACTTTTCGTGTCTTTCATGATGAGCAAAGATGTGGCTTTTCTTTATCCCAACTCTAGATATCTTGTTCACTTTTGTAATACTAACATACATGAAAATTACTCAGTTCTGATTGTCTAAAAAAGTGCAATCCTCATGTAACACATGTGCAAAGCTAGCACTAATTACAAATGAAAGTTTCCAAGAATAGAGAATGACGTTTGAACGACTTTTGGTCTTCAGCCATTTGACAACGCGGCCATGTTGTATCTTACGTTTGCATCGGCATCACGCTTGATGTACTGTAGAATAGAGGGGCCAGTTAAGATGTAAACACGATAGCAATCTATTTTGTTCTCTTTTCTTAAAAATCTTCTCTTTAGAAAAAATATCCGCCCCGCAAGCGACAGTATCGCCAGCAAATCAGACCAAAGACGAAGCAGACCAAGCCATGTTTCATTGCGAAGTAGAAGGTTATCCTCTGCCACATAAAATTGAATGGCTATTGAACAAGAAGAGACTTGTGTCAGGAGAGAAATACGTGATCAATGGACATGAGAGAACACTTCTGATCAAACAACTAGATCACAGGAAATTTCTTTCTGATATAGGAGAGTACACTTGTACTGCATCAAACCTTGTTGGATCATCTGTGGCGACTGGACATTTGTCGGTCAGAGGTAGGAATTAATTTCCCCTGGTTAGGTTGACAGTTACGGGTTACTGCATACGGGTAAGCTCTTGCCCCTTCTGGTCACCTAGAGTATGGTACAAAAACAGCGGTGCTCCGTTCAGGCCGCCAAGCGGAGCACCATACTCATAGGAACCCACGAGTTCCTTTTCTCGTGGTAATCATGGCCAGCGGTATTGCTCGTCGGCGAATACGCACGACGAAGTTGCCCAATAATAATAATAATAATAATAATAATACCAAGGCTTCGTAGTAGCACGAAATAGGACATTGCTTTGATGAACCACATGATGTTTTTGAAGTTCATTTTTTCAAAAAAAAGCCAAGATGAGACATCATCCATCGTCAGTTGTACAGTGAGAAATGAAATGAAAAAGTGCAATAAATAGTATGGCAAAGTGAGATATTAACGAGAATAATTAAGGATGAAGGTGCGAACCCAAAAAAAAAAACAAAACAAAACAAAACAAAGAAAAGGAAAAATTAAGATGTTTGACCTTTGAATTTAAAGACGTTCCCACCTCTTTAAACACCTGAGAAGTTCTGACCATTGTTTCAAATTTCTCTACTCTGCCCTCAAGCTTCCAATTGAAAATCAAGGAAGCCATTTCATTCCCAGATCAAACATGTTAATTTATCCCTTTCATACTAATTAATCTCCTTTCTTAGCTTAAATAGCTTTCCTTTGTTTTTTTGGTTGGCGCCTTCATCCTTAATTATTCGCGTTAATAGAGCGAGTTTCAATGAATGTCGTAAAACCAAAACCAAAGTAATTACTTTGCCCAATGAAAAAGGAGGGAGACAATCCAGTAAACCAATCAAAACTCGAAGTAATTACACGTAGCCGACACAAAGCGCGGGAAAATGTGCACGCGCAAGCCACAATTGGTTTTGGTTTCACTTCAATATGGTTGAAAAAATGGCACGAATGTTTTGAACCAATCACTGAATAAAGTAATGCAAAACCAAAGCAATTCGCTAATTACTTTCGACACTCAATTGAAAACCGCTCTATCTCACTTTCTTATACTATTTATTGCAATTTTTTATCTTATTTCTCACTATACAACTGATGATGGATGATGTCTCATCAGAAACATGTATTGTCTTTATTAAAAAATGAACTTCAAAAACATCGGGTGGTTCATCAAAGCAATAATAATAATAATAATAATAATAATCAATAGCCCAACATGGCAGCCGTTTACAGTGTACTTCTTGGATATTGGACTTCCATGCTATACTCAATTGACACCTGTCAAAACAAGGTATTCGCTGACCGGTATCACGTGACCATATCGCGGGTTCAAGTTTAGACCTCATCGAGATTATCAAGTTTTTTTAAAGTTGAAACGTCAGTCTTAAATCTTTCAAATTAGTGTGCCTCACAAGGTCAATAACTACCTATAAATTACTCTTCCCGCAAAGAGATCACTTCATTCCCTCGCTCTAAATTACAACCAACATTTAAAGGCCTGAGCAAACATCATAAAAATGATCTGGGTGTAGTTCTGGCCGGGAAGCAGAAAATCTCCCATTTAAGATAAACAATTAAGAATTAAAATCAACGAAAATATATAGATTTAACCAAGCCTAAACGCAGAGCTCCCGTTTCTAACCCCAGAAACCAATATAGTTTGCATGGAAATAATTATGCTTCTGCATAAAGTACAAAATTAATCGTCATTAGTGTATGACAGCTATAAAACACGTGTTTGGACGTGATTAAAGAGTTTGAAGGAAGAGGTTGCATCTGTAAGCGATTGACTTACAAAAAAAGATCTTCAAGAGTTGTCTTCAAAGGAATTTTGGTTGCGTAATTGGTCTTTGTTAAACTAGAGAGTGAATACAATATGGTACGTATTCACACCCTCCATTACATTGTTAAAGCTCTGAAAGCTGTACGTTTCTGTTTGGGGCAATCAACTGACACTGAACAATTTGAAATACATGCAGTCGTAAACGCTCTAGGCTCTGTTGTTGGTAAATATACAGTTCCCTCATTAAAGAACCTTTGTTTCGGAGTTAAAGCACCTTATACTTGCTTATTGACATTCTCCGACTTAATTAATTCAATTTTCAAGTCAGGCGCATTACCTGAAAGT
Source organism: Montipora sp. Colony 1 RG-2022 (assembly GCA_023091755.1). Classification (NCBI taxonomy): domain Eukaryota; kingdom Metazoa; phylum Cnidaria; class Anthozoa; order Scleractinia; family Acroporidae; genus Montipora; species Montipora sp. Colony 1 RG-2022. Next base: position 9,596 of record JALIRR010005760.1, on the reverse strand, counting down.
TAACTGTTGTAAAAATGTGTTTTGTCTCTCGCTCCATTTCTCTCAGCCTTACGGTGTTCTTCATTGCAAATTTCTCTTCTTCTCCTTCCTCAGCTTCTTTCGAAGCTTTCTTCGCTTAAATTTCTCAAATCTAGTTGCCTCTTCTCTCATGCTCTTTCGCTTTTCTTCGACTTTCCTGCTCTTTATCCCGTTGCTCGTCACTAATGTGATTTGACGCCAGAAAAACGCGGGTTGCCAAATGCAACGCTTCCACGCGATTATCCGCCAAGGAAAATTGCCCAAACTCTCCCAACCCGAGAGGCTCTCCTTCCTCCCCACCTCCACCCCGAAAGTCTGTACGGGTGGAGGACGGACGGACGTACGTGACGTCATAACCAAAATTTCTCGCATAGATAGATTTCGCAAAAAAATGTTACCCATGGTGCTCTGCTGGCGCGCTTCGCGCGCCTGAGCTCCGCTATTAGGCTAGAATGGCGTTTCGATGACTCACTCATCATTTTTAAACCTATGAAAGTTAGAGTGGGATCTCGTGATATAATAAAATACTTTTGAAAAACGTGTTGCATATAATTAAAGGAAATGCACTACGCATGGTATCAATTTCTCCTACTGAGTATTCACTAAGGATACAAAACAACTGGTAAATTAGGCATTTCAGTTTCCCGCGGCATTTTTTTTTATTGAAATAATTATTAGAATTACTGATGAAACAAAGGAATGATCATTTTCTCCCTTTTTTGTCAGCAACTTCTTGTGACTGTTGGCGAAGTGCTTCGCGCCGTATAATAGCGATCACGTGGGGTTACAGGGGTCCCAATGGCTCCGATACCGATGCTATTGACTTCCAAACCAGCAATGACGTCACCTTGCTTGGATATCGAATGTGGCGTCTCGGAAAAAGTGATCAACGTGGTCGACCTCTTAAAGCTCAGGTCGTAATTCGTTTGCACGACAACGATACACGTCTGATGGCGGAGGACATTGTTAACGTAACTTACACGAACAGCGCTGATGATGCGTTTGAGGTACGCTTCTCGAAAGGAATTTCTCTTTTCGCTGGTAGTTGGTACACGGCAACGTCCAAAATTATCACGGAGTGGTTAGAAAACATTTATTGTTTTAACCACGAGGATGGCATGGCGTCGGCACATTGTTCCAGTGCCGGGGTTGTGAAGTTCCAATCTTCATCGATCTTTGGTTCGCCATGGAATCGGCGAGTTGGACAAATTGCTGCATTGATTTTTGGTTCGTCTGGAGCTCAGTGCTGACGTTTTACTTGCAAAGAAATTTGAAGTTTTGTTTTCGTTTTTGCTTTTTCATTTATTACGAAAAGTGCACAATAAAGAAATTTAATAGAAATTTTTCCAATTTTTATTTTCCTTCACGATACTGACTCACAAATGAAGTGTGAGCATCCACGTACTATCGAGTCAGAACAAAAGCACATAACCTTGAAGCGTGTAACTTACAACTCTTTTCCTTGGACCAAAGCTGGGGATTTTAGGACACCAAGAGACTATCAGGTGAGAGAACACATCCCCGTGCCCTATGATAATCTTTTTCAATCTATTTTTTGCTTCGCGCCAAGCTGTGAAAGTTATTTTTAGTTTCGTCCCCATGGCCGCGCGGCCAATGGTCAGAGGATCAGATATCATTGTTAAGAAACTTGCGAAGACTTTCCTCACCGTCGCATGATCCAGTGAAATCCTAAATCGAAATTTGAAGATGTGATCGGCCTTAGGCGGTCATTACGTCATTAAAATTGACCAATCAGGTGTCTTTCCTAAAATAGCCTCGCAGCTTGATTACGAGCTAAAATTAGATCGAAAAAGATTATCATGAGAAGAGGCCCATGTATGGGAGATGTGTTCTCTCACCTCTTAGTCTCTTGAGGACACCAATTTTATGCCCAAGAACGGTCAAAGAAGGGAAGACGGGGGGAGTCGGCCAATGTGTAACGTATATCTCCATTCTTTCTTGATTCAAGTGTCGAAGAAGCTGCATGTGGTTGCGGTTGGCTGGGGACCATCAAAACATTAACAAGTAATAAACAAGCGTATGATGACAAATGAAAAAAAATTCGTCAGATTTAAAATTCTGGAAATATCTTTTTCATAAGATAACAATATCAATCCTGATAGAGGATATATGATAAAAGCTCTTTCTAAGCAAAAGTGAAGTTCTCGAGGTTATTTTGTAAGAAACCTTTTCCTACACTGCAGTCTCGGATATAACCCCGACTACTTCTTCACCCTTCCCCTTCATTGACTCAGACGAAAGATCAGCCTCTAGGTTCAACATTAAATGGGGAAGGAAGGAGGGCTATGGCGCTGGGACGTGAATTGCAAGCTATTCTACATAAATGTTACATCTACTTATTACCGGCATTGTAACACCCTTAAGCCCCGTGACAATTTTAGGTGGAAAATGCATTTGATCACGTAGGTCGTTCCTCAAATGGCGCTCACGAAGAGGCAGGAATTTGCCACATTTTGTGACAAGTGGTCTACATGAGCAATTTTTCGTATTTGACAAATTTTATTTGCCACATGAAACCTAACACGCCAACTTTTAAGCAAATGCATTTGTGACATAAGAATTGGCCAATTTCCTCCTCCACATTAGCACATAAAAATTGTCACAAAAAAATTGCTCGTGTAGACGGGGCTTCAGGTTGATCGCGAGAATCCTTTTAAAGGGAACCTCCATTAAAACAAGAAAATAACTGCAGAATCAAATTTGTTCGAATTTTTTTCAATGGAAACGTTTGTACCTAAGATAATGAATCTAAAAAACGCTTATTTTGGTTTTTAATTTCCCGGGTGATGCCATCTTGAATAATTATGACGTGTCGTGGTTGCACTATTGTTTCAAAACAAAATCTCTTTGTGGCAACCGTAACATGTCACAATTATTCAAGATGGCGGCGGCCAGGAAATTTGAAAGTGAAAATAAGTGATTCTAAAGTTCATTTTTTTCGATCCAAATACTTTAAAATTGTCGAGCTGATTGATTGCAAACATTATTTCTCTAGGTTTAAAGTTATTCATTAGTCGGAGTCCAGGTTCCCTTTGAGCGTCAACGCTATCTTTGTCATAAGAACCTCGGATTTTTATCTCTGCGCACAAATTAAAGAGCTCTCGAAAGTCGACGTCACAAAACACTGGAAGTTTGTCGTTTGCGCCTGCATTAAAACCCGTGGGAAGTAAACTTTTGTGGGCAACAGAAAAGACCTGGGAGGACGTAAAAATTTGTGGCTCTGTTTGGACAATATTTGAGGTAATGAATCGATTAGATTACTTCAACAGGCAAGACTAATTCAGTTGAGTTTGGGATGGCTACTCTATCTCGTCACATATAGGTTATGTACCGTGCCACCACCCACCTACCAGGCAAGCCTGAGATACAACACTAGGCCGTAGGGCACAAGTAATAGAAAACTCTTAAGACCTTAAAAGGTCTCGTCATAGGTTCGAGGTGTCACTTTTTTAAAACGTTCCTATTTCGCCAGTATTTATGCTATTAGAATAAAATAATCATCATTTTAATGCTCCTTTAATGTAGTTTTTAATCTGAAAACGTGTTCTTTTGCTTAAGCGGTATTTTTTCTGTTTGGCTCTCAAAGCAAAAACGGGTAGTCTTATTCTAAACGCATATCCTAAGCAGTCGATTTTGAGGTAAATTTTCAGCTAAACAGTGTCGGCAATTTTTGATACATTGTGTTTTGAATTTTTTAAATCTTCTATCAAAGTTAAAACAACGTTTTTGGCCGGGAATTTGGACAAAGAGTGGCATAAAATCAAAAAAGGTCAAAAAATTGAAAACACTGACATCGTTTGGTACATCGTACTGTATTGAAATAGTCCTGGAAATTTAAGCTGGATCGGACAAATTCTATTTAGTAGCTCCGAAAATAGGGCGACTCTAAGGCTGAAATTTCGCTCCGCTTTAGCATCAGGTTTTTCGCGGGAAACCGCAAACTACGGTTTTGCAGTTTCAGGTTTCCTGGCTTTCGAACTTTAGCAAGGAGTTCGGCTTGATGTCGCCATGTTGTTTTTTTGTCAAGTGGAAGTGTATCTCTTTGATCGCCCAAATATATAAATACTTCATTCATTCGAGTTCAAAAATCTAACTAGCACATAGAATGTGGATATTGAAAGCTACTTCGTGCTTTTAAACGTGAGGCTGTACAAGTTTTTTAGTGGGAAAAAACCTTACCGTCAGTTACTTACCGCTAGAGGCCTTTTCGGCGGTTAAAACGTGAACTGCAAACCGCAAACGCGACGGCAAGACCTTGGTCACGTGATATTTTGCGGTTTGCGGTTTCCCATGAAAAAACCTGATGCTAAAGGTCCCTGCTATAAGTGTGCTTCTTCGGGCCTTTTACAAAGTTAGATGGACTTAAAGTCTTTTACAAATGATTGATATCGATACTCTAAATCATAATGTTTATATTTCTGCGAAAAACGATTTTCAGAAATTTCATATCATCGAACCCATGACGAGACCTTCAGCAGAGACGACGACGACGGCTACGAGAACGCCACAAAACAATAGGTTTCATCGATGAACAGAAACAACGGTTTCGGTGGCTTTTCGAGATCACATGAAGAGTGGAATCTTTGAGATCTTCGTGTATCGAGAGTTCCCGTGTTCTAAAGTACCCCCCCCCCCTTCCTTATAAGTTGTGTAAAAATATTTGCGCATGCATAGAACAGAGTGAGCACATTGAGTGAAGATTACGGATGTGAAAATGCGTTTAATTAAGGCTTTCCACAAGTTTCTCGAGATTTTCCAAAAAGTTGCCCGAAATTTCTCAAAACGTTGCTCAAACGTTGCTCCAAAAAAGTCAAAAGTTCCTTTTTGTAACGAAAGTTGCCTAAAAACCAAAAACTTTTTTCTTTCTCTTCTTTTATTTGGTCTGATGCAAAAATATGCAATCCGTACAACAAAAGTAACATTTCTAGGCATTTTTGTGCAATTCTGCGTTGTAACCATAATAAATAAATAAATTTGTTCACAAACAAATGTTTTCTGGAGTACTTAGTCTTGCACCGGTTCTGCGCCTACCCTCAAAGAATCTGAATGACCCTCGTCACCTGAAACACTCGAATCAGCTTCGTTCGCCATTTTGTATTTTCTTCAAAACACCGCTGACCTAACAGCCTGGCTGCGTGGATTTTTCGCCCATGATCTGCCCCAGAGACGAGGAACTGCTCCTTTTTCACAGGAAATTAAAAAATTGTCTACTGAAACACTGTGAATTATGGAAGCATGGCCAATTTAAGCAGTAAAAGCTGTTCCGATATCTCAGAGTTCGTAGAAGACTAGAAATTTCTGAAAATGCAAAACGTTGCCCGAAATACGAAAAGTTGCCAAAACGTTGCCAAGCGACTTGTGGAAAGCCCTACGTTTATTCCTTCGGAATATGTGGGAATACAACAGTTTGTACTTGAGAGAATATCCGTGTGAAACCCGTTCAAGATTACATTTTATTTCAGTTGTTTTAATTGCATAAACGTTGTCACTGCAGCTCGCGACAGGACGAAACTAAGATGCTCCACATGCAGAAGTGTTGAGTCCTTTGAGCTGGCATGGCTTCCTGAAGTTAACACATGTATTGAAGCATGCTGTTTAGATTTCTGAATATTGTTATTTTATTCATAATATCATTTTCTACCACAATTACTTGTAATCTCGCAATCTGATTGGCTAATTTTCCGTTGTCAATAAGAGTCTAGACAACGCTGTACGCGTCATGCTCGTGTCAATTTGTCACGCAATGTAATAGCCAATCAGCAACGCCTATTTTGGGAAATAAACCAATCGTATTGCAAGAAAGTTATAGACAACGCTTTATCTTTCTTTGTGTCATGATTTTGCTCACGCTCTGAAATAGAAATTTTCTTCAGCGTTGAACATTGTGGTAAAAAAACAAATCGAAAGTGGTTCAGCGTTGTCTGTACTCTTATCGACAACGATATTCGTCATCACAGTGGTCAAAATGTTGTGGACTCACGAGGCGCAGAACCACTCTCGATTTGTTAAATTGAACATGAATGTCGGAAATGACATTTTTCCATTATAATTTGCGAATCATTTTTTCTGGAAAAAGAAACGTTATATACTGTGTTTAAAGTCGTGGAATTTTTTTTAACATTGTAAAGTACGAAAGATTAAGGCCGGTATTTGGCCTTTATCGACAGTACTTCTCCCACCTTCCTTTGTTTGAAAGGTTACTTTTACCCCAGAGGAACACAGCACATTTTTCATGCCATCGTTATGGTAATATGTGAAACCTTTTGTGGCTATGTGACTCATAGCAGTGTATTTGACACCTGCGCGGAGAAGAACCCGTTTTGAGAAATACACTACAAACAACTTGTCTTCTTTTCTGGTAAAAAAAGTTCCAGACTCCTTGGCCAGCATCGTGTCATTCATGTACAGATATATAGTGACAGGTAAATTGGCTGCAGATACTATGGAGGCTCCCCACAGTCGGTATCCTTGTAGAATGACGTCACGATCAGTTTGAAAGTAGATGGAATCAGTGCCGCGTGGCCAACCATGAAACCAAGGCTTTTTGACTCTATTTCGCCAACATTCACAATTCACTGTCAAAAAAGTCAAATTGTAACAATCAAAACAGGGTGAATACAATAGGCCACTTTCAAAAATACCATAATACTCTTTAAGTGAAGCTATGATCTTCGTTCGTTATGAACGTAAGTTTAGACATTGCGTAGAAAAGCCTGAAAAATTTAGGCCTTCAAAGGGGTTTGCACCCGTGACCTCGCGATGCCGGTGCGACGCTCTAACCAACTTAGCTATGACACCACTGATATCGGGAGCTGGTCATTTGTTGGTTTAAATGTTCCCCTGATGAATGAATCGACAAACGAAATACTAGTTATAATAATAATAATCAACTTTATTTAACGAGGGTAACACGGGACAGTATATGATATATGAAATGAATTTTTCAGGCTTCTTCTCTACGCAAATGCTAAAATTGCGTTCCTAACTGCGAGGATCATGGGTTCACTTGATTTCATACCCGCAGTTGAACATATGATTCATTTCATATATCATTTCGCTCATAATATTCTTTGTTTGGCCTCCAAACTTTTGCACAAGCATTGTTTCCAGTTTCTCTTAGGACTTAAATGGTCCCAAGAGAAAATAAAAACAATGCTGATGCAAAATTTTGGAGGGCAAACAAGAAGTATTATGGTATTTTTGAACGTGGCCTATTCAAAGTCTTTTCACCCAAATAGGAAACAGATGGGCGTGGCAATGACTTCACGGTGATGATGATAATGATGAAGATGATTATCAATAGTAATCCAGTTCACACTGGGGCCCAAGCAGGCCGCACGCCCCACAGAAACTCAAATAAACTTGAAGTTCGCTTGAAGGCAAGCGTTCATACAAAATTTCAAGCTAAGCTGCTTGGGGATTTGCTTGTTCATCCGCCGCACTTGATTGACATCCTATCTATCCAATATCCTCAAAAGGAGGAAAAAGAAAGACTTGAAAGGTTTCTCGGCTTCTTTAACACGAAAACACACTATAAAAGGCATGTACCTTAGGCACATGCAAATGATCTATCAATCAACCCTGGACGCAACCGAGAGCTCCTTATGGCAATGTGTCCGTAATATGTCATAAAATGTTATCTGTCGTTCATTTTAATCCCCAGTCCCTTTTTTTCACGCTAGAAATATCTTTTCGGGCTTTCGTCTTTGTGTTGCTGTTAATTGATCACCATCTTGGATAATTGATCAGTCGTGCTTGAATGAATTCGAACAAAAGCAGTGCGTGAAGCGCCCCCTCTTTTAGTGCGTCTTCGTGTTTAATAGATAACTCCTTCCTAAGGTTACTTACAAAATAACAAAAGTAAACTATAATAAGAGTTTAAGTTCACACTCACACTGCTATCAAGTCGACAATTAGACTTAATTTGATGCTTATCTGGTTTGGAAAATTGTCAATGCAGCTTAAAAAACTGGAAATCAAAGACCCAACGTGATAGTATCTCCATCACGGGAACCCGTTAATAAAACTGGAAACCTGAAGCTTCCTTACGTCTCAAATTTCAACTAATACAAAGCATATCTTTGCAAGAGATGTGTTCTAAGTGATTTCAAAATCAGTGATTTCAAAAGACTGAAAAGAACATACGGCATAAAGCCACAGGGCTAACATTTGCACACGAAAGAGTTGCATTTTTCTTTACTCTTCTGTGTATTTTTACCGTTCCTATCTTCTCCCGTGCAGCAACGGGACTCGAGTGAACCCCATTCTCGTCACCAGAGCCTTGGATTGACCCAAGGCTCTGGGAAACTTTATGTGGGAGAACATGCGCCGTAGGGTTCTTACGACGCCTGCTAACTCCTCGCGCTAACATGTATGCACCAGTCAGATACGCTTTTCATTTTTCTCTACGAAAACCAATGAGAAGACACTTTGTTTCAGGGTCGCGATTGGCGTGAACCCAACTGTTTGTATCGTAAACCGAATCGTGCCATTTTCAAGTCACATCCATTCTCCATCCAGAGTATTAGTATGTCTGATTGTCAGCCTGGTTGTAGTGTGAACCTAAAGTTAAGGAACCGCATTGTGAAAACCTTTAATCTGAACGAATAAGGCTCTCACCTCGTACGAACAAATACCCAGAGGCCTCTGATGATCCAGCAGGGTTCGTTGCAGTACAAATGTACTCTCCATCGTCGTTTTGGCTAACATTTTTTATGATAAGCGAACCATCATTCCCGAAAGAGTATTTGTTTCCCGGGAAAAGTTTTTTCGTCTTGAATCGCCATTCAATGGAGGCGGTAGCATTTTCTGCAAGCGTGCAGTAAAAGACAGCATCATCGCCATCTCCCGCGTATCCCGTCTGCTCCGTTGGTGACACCATTGCACGGGGAGGGCACATGTTCTCCTCGGAAACACCGGCTTGTCCAAGGGGGCCTCTTGGTCCTGGGTTTCCAGCGTGTCCCTTTGGTCCCCTCGGTCCTGGGGTGCCGTCCAATCCTGACTTTCCAGACGTCCCCACGTCGCCAGCACTGCCTTCCTCCCCTCTTGGTCCGGTCTCGCCAGGTGGGCCCTGTGCACCAGGGACACCGGGTGGTCCTGGGTGCCCTGTTGGACATACATCTTCAGTTGAGTTGCAGAGTTCAATTGCAGCGGGCTTCAATTGCTCAAAGTACTTGTCCAGTTTATCAAACATCTCCATGGTGAAATTAAGATCTGGAAACTGTTCCGGTGTGTCTCTTCGGTTCCGTACGTTGGAAGTTGCTGAAAGTTCTTTAGTGCCATTTATCTCTGCAGCAAGATTTGAAAAGGAATAATTTATTAATCACAATGACAAGTCCCCTTGGTTTCTATGTGCGCTCGGGGAGGGGTGGCGGTCAGGAAGCGAGGAAAGTTAAATTATACACAAATTTGATAACGGGGATTTGGTTTCTCCGTGATAGTGATATGCGACGAAAGCGCAAGAAAATACACGTATTCTACTGCAACGCGAACGCACAAATTTGAGAATCTTGCGTTTTGGTGTAAAACGTGGCAAGATAAACGCCATTGCAAGCGTA